>JZKD02S0970363.1:94553-120263 GCA_000966675.3 Picea glauca | reverse complement strand
TGCAAGGCTATTGTTTGGAAAAAGCTCGAATTTGGAAGAACTTACCTCTGTCGTCGTTGATCAGATTCTCTCTCGGCAACAGTTACATTGCAGCTAGGGTTTTCCCCTGAAATAAACTTAGAGTTTACAAAGAAAATGACAGTGGTGGTTCATGATTTTCAATATCAGAATCTTGTGAGGTTGTAACTGTAACTAGAAGTATTATTTGAACTAGTATATTGAATCGATCTATTCATGTGGTGGAAGGTTTTGATCTATTAGAATGCACCAATTTAATGCAAAAAGGATGACACGCCTCATATCAAGAGCCAACCAAGTAATATAGGGTAATGGGGCAATAATGAGGTGAATAATGGAATCATTAACCATTTAATAGTGATAAACTTGAATGATGGAATAAATCACTAGGAATTAATGTGGCACAATGATGAATTTAATGGTGAGTTAAACATTGATTGCTAGAAAAGACGACCAAGTTGAAAAATAAACTAAGCAACTAAAGAAATAGTGATTTTTCATTTTGAGTACTTGCATTGTAGAAAGAGCATGAGATATAGAGGAATAAGATATTGTAGAATACTCGTTGTTGAATCAATTTTGTATGTTCCACTAGAAGTGCAGAGCAGCAGAAATATTGAATTAAAATAACTACAACCATAGACCTCCTTAAGCTACATAAAGGAATACCAACATCACCATTGTATTTCGCATAAGATAAATGAGTGCTTCCCAACGTACCAGCGATTAAGAGGAGCTCTATAAATGTCTAAGACCTTTCTTTCTCTGCTCTACTAGGGTTTTCACAGCGCGAACATTGTACACCTACTAAAACTTCTCTATCATATATTGCTTGTTGGCTTCAAGATAAATTTGATAGTTAGTCGCTTTGCTATTCATGTTCAAATCCTTCCCATATGAAGACATTCAAGGCAAGGTCTAAGGTTTGGTAAAGATTCTACACCACGTCTCCTCTACAAGAAGCAACTCCTTTGGAAAAATGTCCAGCTTGAAATGAATTTTGGGCTAGATACTATAGAACGTAGTGATACTGGAACCCACGACGACTAATAGGAACTATAAAGAGAGCATATGGATTCTATGAATGGTACATTCCAGGGGGGGAAGATTTGAAATCTTTCATCGATGAACTGGCCTATTATTTTTTTTAAAAGACATAGTGGGAGAGCTTGGGATAAATCCACCTAACCAAAATTGGAGTATGAGAAGGGTTTACAACACAATATCTCGACACTATGGAAGATGAGGAAGCACCTAAGAGAATGAAGAGAGCATATTAGGGTTTAACATAGAGAGAGGATTTTTTAGTGGGAGAGACCTAGGGTGCAAGGCTCATTGATGAGGGTATTTGCATGCTGAGAGAGAGAGAGAGAGAGAAATGATTTTCATACCATTTTCAGAGGTGTTTATGTGCGATAAAGACAGATCTAGGACAAATACCATAACCTAATTGTCCTAAGAACTACATGCTCTGATACCACTGTTGGACACATGATTTATATAAGCATGAATGTACATTTATTAATCAATGTGATGCATGTATAAATATATCGTATTGACCTTTGGATTCATGTCCCAATGTCTCTTGGACTCTTGACAACCATTACACTATCACTTGACCCTTCACATTACTATGCAAGTGACTAATCCCATAACCCTAGGCAGATTAGGTTTCCAACAAACGATAGCGTAATCCCACGCAATAAATCAATGAAATGCCAACTTGGTGAAACATGTGCAATGTATGGATAAGATGGTTCCCTGCCATTGGAAAGAGAATTCAACATGACATGATTTAAAAACCCACAGCATGCCTAGAATTTCAAATTTGCCCTGCCTGTCAAGTGAAAATTTGATGACGGTTTTTTTTTTCATGCTTGTCACTTTACGTTTTATGCAAAATCATAAGTGTAAAATTATTTTGTATGTTATATGCAAATTTCACTGTCATAAGTTTTCCTGTATTTTGTATTTTGACTATACAATTTTCTTTAATAAAATAATAACCAAAAAATCACTCAAGAAAAACATTCATAATCTAGGCAGTATTCCCTGTGAAATGAAAAAATGTAATAATAATGAACATAATTAGATTTCTTTCTTTAAAAATTTAAAGGATAGAACTCTAAACCATAAAAGCAATAAGCTTAGTTTTATTACCGAAATTGTCCTTGTATTTTCATATTCAAATCACAAAAATGCCTACTATTTAAATAACATAACACTTACCAATCCATTTTTCAAAACAATGGCCACCATTGTTGCAACTTTTGTGACCAATAACAAAGGATTCCACATGAAACTCAAAATTTTCAAAACGCTACTTTCCTGCAAAAAGATATTTTTAATTAGAAATAAATTATGAGAGACCACTTCATTGTTAATTACAATTTACAAGTATTTATATGCCCTATATCTAATATGACAACATATACTACAACAAATTTCCTATTATTTAAAAAACATAACACTTATCCATCCATTTTTCAAAAAAAGGGCCACCACTGTTGCAGCTTTTGTGACCAATAACAAAGGATTCCACATAAAACTCAAATTTTTCAAAACTTTACTTTCCTACAAAAAAAAAAAAAAATTAATTAGAAATTAATTATGAGAGACCAGATCATTGTTAACTACAATTTACAAGTATTTGTATGTCCTATATCTAATATAACAACATTTACTACAACCCTTAACTTTGTACATTCAAATCATTGTGGAAAAAGATAATGAAAATATTAACCAATTTAATATATTTTAATTGAATATGAAACATTGTTACCTCTTTTTTTCACTCTATTTATAACAAAATTTCTCCAACTGCAAATTGCAATTAGACTTCATTGGAAATCGAACCTTCTTAAGTTACACATTAAATATTTACAAATGCTCACTTCAAAATATAAAGAAGACTAACTTCTCAACTCTCAAAAATCAAGAACTCTTCTTGACTTTGTATCTCTCCATATCCCATATACTACATTCCAATCCACATTAGATAATGCAGGCACATTCAAAGATATTTTCATTAGTGCATCTAGTGTATCCAATCCCATCTTTGATTTTATAATATCATTGATGATGTTTGTTGAGGAAAAGGTATGAGGAACCTCACTCCAATATTTTAGAATCTTACTAGGCTAGGGTAAGATAGTTGGGATTATCACTCAGGGTTTATAGCCTAAGAAAAAATTATCAATTGATTCTCAAGCAATAAGTACAAGGAATCAATCTTGTCTTTTATAATTAAACAGTTCAGAAAATAAAATAAAATAAATGTATATGTACTATGTTTTTATGATTAAGAAACAAATGAAATACAGATCTGAAAATAGTATCAGAAAATAGACATGTGAGACCAAAATCAACAAAGTGATTTTGTTAATGTCATTCCAAGTTACAATCACAACCTCTTTTCAAATCCCTGTGAGGATATGGACCAAGATCAGATTTAGAGATCTCCGATGGGCACCATACAAAAATACTCTAACAACAAGAGATGACTGAGACTAGAAGTTTGGATCAGCTTAGCCATGAAAATATCATAGACTTATTCTGCAAAATATTCCCTATCAGTAATGAAATCTAATTCATATACAAATAAGAATACAGATACTATCAAGATCATACCATCAACCTTTCACGAATAAGTTGTTGAAATATGTATCCCAATCCTTGAATCCTGTTATCTTCAATAAGACTATGCTATCAACAAGAGAGTTAAGACTCCAAGATAACTTTGAATAAATGAAAGTAAGTAATCTCACAAGAATAAGAGCAGACCTTGTATCAGAAAATTCTTCCTTGTTCTCCACCTTTGTCCCTTCCTTTGATCAGCTTTTATCTTCCTCAAAAGAAGTTGTGGTAGTTTCAAACTACCATTAGTTAAGTCATAATAGACTAAATATTAGTTAGGGACAAATAATAATAATAATAAAGGGTTTATTAAATAATAACTAATAGGTGGGACCCCTAATCTTTTAAATCTTTTAAGCTTGATTCCCTCCTTGTCGCTCCATAATTTATTTTAAAATAAATCATGCCACCTCATAAATACACACATAAACAATCACTTGAGTATTCCCTTGTGTCTCCCAAAACTATCCATGTATATATCAAAATGAATAAATATATGTTTCCATAAAAAATAAAAAAGTCTGGTTGTCCAAAAATGAATATAATAATATCAAGTTGTCTACAAATTGTCCTGCAATAATCAAAATCCATATTTACTATGAGAAGTACTATGTATCTTCCCATTGTTTGTTTCCTTTTCTGCTCTGTTTGTAGAGTTGATCTTCTTAGTGTTTGGTTGATTGGATGCATGAGGTTGAACTTCACTGAGAGTTGGAGATTGTTCATTATTTTGTTGAGCATAAGAGGTAACTGACTAGGAGGAGTCCCTAAAGGACTTGGCGTGAATGAACACTTTTTATCTTTTCTTGACAAAGGTTCATGGATGGTTGTCTTCAGTTTTTTACTTGCTTGTGAGGAATGAGCAAGAGATGCAATATGATCAATTTGATGGGCATGTTGGTTATGTGGAGGTGGAGGAGGAAATGGTAATGAAATTGTAGGTCAACCATGATGATGGAATATAGGTTGGTTTCCAGTCTTTCCAACCATCATTAACAGATACCTATGGTTGGAGTGAGACATGAGGTGGAACATGGACACTTGAAAGATTTTGATGAGCTTAGTAAGGAGGTCTTTGTGGTCTAGGATGTGGTTGTAATACTCCTTGACCCACTAGGTTGAAGAACCCAACTTGAAATAGCTGGTTCAATGCTTGAGGATCAGCATCAAAGTGAATGCAAAATATGGGTCTTTTGTTACCCCTTTGCCAAAAATTATTTATGCCCATGCCTCTTCCATGGCTTCCTCTGCTAAAGAAACTCATCGTCTATAAGCAAACTTAGATTATAATATAGAACAAGAAAGAATAATCAACCATCAATTAACTGTGTCTAAAGATAAATTCAAATATTTGCTCTTATTATTTAACACAAAAGCATGCATAACATTAATCCATTGATTTGTATACAATAATCACAGTCATTCTGCTAGTTAAAATTCACAATTTTCATTATCTAGAACATGGATATTCAATGAAATTATGGAATATGATTTGGATTTATAATGAACGAAAAATGTTATTTATGAAAAGGAAATAAATGATTATTGTTCTAAATTAGACTCGTTTGTCAATGTTTCATGGAAAATTGCACATGAGACCTAGCTAAAGCATACACAAACAAAGTTTATCAAGAAAAGGAAGAGAGATACAATATGAATAATGAGAATCAATGTATATTATGATCTAATCAATGAGTGGGTGATCTTCACTTATATATGCAATTCCATCCTATAATTAGGAATGCATGCATAATAGTGATGGTATAAAATTAGAAAGTCTAAAATAGAACTAGTCAGTTAACTCCCACTGAACTAGTGTTACTCCCACTGAACTAGTGTGCCGAAAATAGAAATTTCTCCAACAACCCCTCTGAAAATCACTATGGAGTAAAAAATGAGTCACGACTACTAGGCCATATTAGGTACTCATTTACAATGCAACTAATGAACACTGAATAAAAATGAGGAAAGAGGGAACACCACGTGGAAACAAAACCCCCCCTCAAAAGACAATGCATCAAAAGAAGAAAAGGTAGTTTCTAGGAAACTATGTTCTTCACTGCAAGACAACCTCGCAAAGTCTGAAACTTATGCTCAGTGAAGGTTTTGGTGAATATGTCAGCAGTATGTTCATAGGAAGGACAAAACTACAAATCAATGATCATGTCATGTACTAGATCTCTGATGAAATGCATGTGGACCTCAATGTGTTTGGTTCTCTGTCGTTGTACTGTATCTCTACAAAATTGCAGTGTACTCTTATTGTCACACCATATGATAGTTGGATAGTGAAATTGGATACCAAGTTCGGTAAGAAAGTGTTGAAGCCAGAGTGTTTGAATGACATAGTTGACTATTCCTTTGTACTCGGCCTCTGCAAAAGATAAACCAATGGTTGATTGCTTCTTACTTGACCATCAAATTGGGCCTGATCACAAACTGAGAGTGTACCTAGACGTGGACTTGCAATCTGTGCTATCACCGGCCCAATCTGAATCTGTGAAGCCTATGGGATATAATGCACAACAAGTTGCATAGTGAATCCCATAACTCATGGTGCCTTGCACATATCTGAGGGTGCGCTTGGAAGGCTTCTAGTACAGATTATGGGGTTCCTGCATGTATCTAGAAATTGATCCTACCGCATCTATATACAGATGGGTGTGGATGAGATACAGAGGACTCCCCACCAAATTTTGATACAAATTGTTGTCCAGGTGTATCCACGCCATCCTCAAGTCTAATCCCATATAAGAAGGGCGTAGGTGCAAACTTACAGTGTGTCATGTGGAATCTATCCAGAAGATCCCTGACATACTTAGCCTGAGAAAGTTTGATGTCGGAATCATCCTGATTGATCTCAAGACCAAGAAAAAAGTGTAGTGGACCCATGTCCGTCATAGAGAACCTGTCATGCAAAATATCTTTGACCAAAGCAATGGTTGAAGAAGAGCTACCAGTGATCAAAAGATCATCAACATAAAGTACTAAAATCATCACAGAGTCAGTAGTCCTCAACATGTACATATTGGAATCAGATTTAAATCTAACAAAGTCATGTGAAAGAATGTAAGAATCCATCTTTTTATACCATGCTCTAGGCGTCTTCTTGAGGCCATAGAGAGACTTCTTCATTTTGCATACTAAAGATGAGTTTTGAATGAACCCCTGAGGTTGCTCCATGTAGATCTCCTCTGAAAGGTCACCATGAATAAAATCATTATTCACATCCATCTGGTTAATCTCCCATCCTTTGGTTGTTGCAATGGCTAGAGCCAAGCGAATGGAGTCCATCTTTGCTACAGGAGCAAAGGTCTCATCATAATCTATCCCATGAATCTGCTGAAATCCTTTTGCAACTAATCTAGCCTTGTACCTTCTCACCTGGCCATTTGTTGTTCTCTTGGTCCTATAGACCCATTTGCATCTGACAAGTTTCCTCCCTGGTGGAAGTGGAACCAGATCCCAAGTCCAAATCTCTAGGAGAGATTCATTCTCCTCTTGCATGGTTGCTTCCCATAGTGGATTGTCAACAACCTCACTATAGGTATGTGGATCAAAATATTGAACCATATAGCAATGTATGGGCATCGTTGGTTCAGAAGCTGAAAGTACATGAGAAGGATCCACATGCTCTGATACCAATGGATCCCCTACAAGTTTTCTTTCTTCCTAAAGTGTGGACTGTGCCCACTTGGGCATTTGTTGAAGCTCTGATGTTGGCTCCTCATTTGGTTGTACTACCTACTCATCTGCATGTACATAATCCTTTTAATATGTGTCTGAATATGTAGCATCTGAGTGTGTGGAATCATCATCTCTAATGTTTGGAACTGATGGAAGCACAAGAGTCTTTGCATGTTGCACTGGAGGTGCATGCAAAGGAATCTCCTCAAACTGAATAGTGTGTTCAATGATGAGCTGGTTTGTAGAGGGATCAATCAATATGTACCCCTTCACATCATCTAGATATCCCACAAAGATGCAAGGTGTTCTCTATGGATCTAAGTCTTTCCTCTTTTCAGAAGGAATATGGGTCCATGCTCTAGATCGAAATATGCGGAAGTGTGCAACATCTGGTTTGTCACCTGTCCAAGCCTCAAAAGGTGTCTTATCCTCAACAGTTTTGTGAGGTGCTCTATTCTGTATGTAAGCAGCACAGTTTAGTGCCTCAACCCAAATCTTGGAAGGAAGCGATCTTGCATGCAACATGCAACTGGTCATCTCCTTGAGAGACATGTTCTTCCTTTCACCAAATCCATTATGTTGTGGATTGTATGGAACTGTGTGTTGCAACTGGATACCAGCTTCACGAAAAATATTTTGAACACCTTTGTTGATATACTCCCCCCCATTGTCTGTATGGAGGATTTTGATTTTCTTCCCAGTTTGTCTCTCTACTAGAGCGTTGAAGTCTTTGAGATGCTCAAAAACTTCATACTTTTGTCTGAGAAAATAAACCCAAGTATATTGTGAGTAATCATCAACAAATGTATAAACATACCTTGCTTTGTCGATGGACGGATGTGGAAATGGACCCATGAGATCACTGTGAACAAGCTCCAAGGAAGAGGAGGCTCTCCTTGCCTTCCTCTTTTCAAATTTCTCTTCAGGATGCTTTCCAAGAATGCATCCTTCACAAACCCCTTCATAAAATTGAATGTCTGGCAAGCCTTTGACCATTCCTTTCTTGGAAAGTCGTTGCATGTACCTAAATTTTAAATGACCAAATCTCTCATGCCATACTCTACTACTATCATTAGCATGTGTAAGTAGCAAAGAGGAGTCATATCCAATCAACTTAGTGAACTTATACAACCATGATTTGTGATCTACCTCACCAACTGCAATAATGGAACTGTCATGCATGTCAAGTACAATAACTGAATTTGATGTAAATTCAACCCTTTTACCTGTTTGAGTGATATGATAAACTGAGAGAAGATTTATAGAAAGATTTGGAACATGTAAAACATTCTCAAAACTTCCATTAGGGACTTCCACTCTTCCCTCTCCTGCAACTGCTATTGGAGTATCATCCCCCATGAGAATAGGAGGTCCAAAGCATGAACCCAAAGAAGTAAAAGCTTCCTCTTTAGCAGCCATATGATGTGATGCGTCAGAATCTATAATCCATGAATCAGATGAGGAATTAATTACAACTAGAACATGATGATTATCTTTCTTAGGCGCATGGTATTCTTCCTTCTTCTTCTTGGATCCTTCAGGAATGAAGTCTCCAAGGTTATTCTTTTGAAGTACCTGTGTCATAAGATCGATCTGTTTCTTCATGCATGTGGATTCTTCATGATTATTTTTATTGCAATATGTGCATTGTTTTCCCTTCTTCTTATTCCCTTTGGAATTTAAAGAATCTTTGGACCCTGAAGAATCCTTGAAGGGTTTGGAAGAATTCCTAGTGCGACCGTCGCACCCTTCGATAGGAATAGGCTATGACGATTCCAATCGTCGCACCTTTCGATAGGGATAGGTCGCGACGATTGCGGAAACTAGGTTTACTCAAATCCTCTTTCTCTCTTCTCTGGCTTGTCTGGGTTGCTCCAAGTAGCTCAACTTTGATACCATGTCAGTGTTTCATGGAAAACTCTATAGAAGATCTAGCTAAAGCATACACAAACAAAGCTTATCAAGAAAAGGAAGAGAGATACAATATGAAGAATGAGATTCAATGTATATTATGATCTAATCAATGAGTGAGTGATCTTCACTCATATAGGAAATGACATCCTATAATTAGGAATGCATGCATAATAGTGATGGTATAAAATTAGAAAGTCTAAAATAGAACTAGTCAATTAAATCCCATTGAACTAGTGTTACTCCCACTCAACTAGTGTTCCGAAAATAGAAATTTCTCGAACATCATTCTAAACCAAGCCATTTTAATGATCACGCCATCTTCATACTCAACTGAAGGTCTTGTTAATAATGCTCATTGTTCTAATTCAGAACTTCATTTTCCAATTACAAAGTTTCTATAAAATCATATTTCTCTTGAAATAGAATATGGAAAAGTAAAATGATTTTGGGAAAAATTGAGGGCTTTATAATTTGCGAAAAATGAAATTATGGAGGGGAAATGATAATGATCAATGTTATTTCCACAGACAAATATCATTCCTCAAATATCAGCAAATGTGATCAATTCAAAACTGAAAATATAACTATGTATTTGTCTTTTGTATTCAGTTCACTAAAATATATCAACAACATTGTAAAAGCTCTTCTTTATAATTTCTTGTGAAAAGAGTCAAATTCAAACTTTTGAATTTAAACCATTTGAACCATATTTTTTTTTAAATAATGTGACCATATTAATAAAATGCATCTATTCCAGGGTGTCAGAATTATTCCCATCTTGTGTTGATAAACATATTTTCCATATATATTGTCAACTACATAACTGGTTTTTTTTTTTCAAGCTTCCCTTTAAAATATTTGCGAAAACGAGACTTGAAGCCAATATGCTAACAAAATACCAGCAAAAAATATGAAGTTGACTACACACACAAGCTTATCACTTCCATTCAACACTCCCATGATGATAAAAAAATCGTGGAGACTGAAGACAAGGTCATATTTTTGAATTCCAAACTAAGTGGGTCGAGATAAGAGTATAAGTTGAAACCCTAGGTTACGAGTTTATTCAAAGTCCAACCACTATAACTTAAAATATGTTGGTGGATTTGGCCAATAAGGGCGTGAAATACATACGAGCAAGTAATCAAAATATACCCATATGCCCCAACCAAAATTGAACTAATAATAAAGTGAGCCCCCTTTTTTTACAGTGGGAGCGCACTGTTAACTTCCATTTGTTTTGAGAATAGAATCCACGGTCATAGCAAGGAACCCATAGTGTCTAACAGCAGGCCATATCCATGAAAACCCAAATGCAAACAATAGTAATGAAACTATTTTCCTCATCTCAAAAACTCTTATTCCTTTTAAACTCGATTGTATAAGTTTCAATGCAAAACCTAGGTCGAGAGTTCTCCCTGGTGATCTTATTTTTCATATCAACTTCAAAATAAATAATTTACCATATAAAACATCAAAATCCAACAGAGACTCATTCTCATAACAAAAACATTGCACGCAAACAACTTGAGCCAATATTCAAAATTTATCAGAACAAAGCAAGCCATCGATGTCAGAGAAGTCGAAAATGTCAATACCTATCGAATTAAGCTAAATAGCCACGAGAGGTAAGTCCAAGATCATTATCCAACCACCACAGCCTTATAATCTACAAACTCTCGACTAATAGGAGCAGGCCATTTCCAACAAGCAACAATGCGAAAGGCGGTATCCCCGAGAGTGAAAACCAACGAGAGTGCATTAACTCTCCATCAACTCACGTCATTTCAACATTTACCAAAACTTACCAACTTTCACAACATCCAACCAAAATCTACACGATGGAAAGCACTTGCTTGCCAGCTCGGACTCCAATTCGAGCCTTATTACTATGCATCGAGCCCACAATCATATCCAAAGAAATATACCACATTCACAACCATTGTAAATTATCATTGCTTATATATCATCCATATCAACTTACCAACCAAGCGACGTAAAGTATGATACCCATAACATATATGAATTTAATTATAAGTTGGGTTCATTCACACTTTTCATGCGACATCCTTGTATAATATCATATGTGATATATATGTGCATGTAATAAATTGACCATTCGTTTTTTAAAAATATGTCACACATCAAATTAAAATATATAACTTTGTAAACTTATAATGATAATGTCATAATTATGGTGTGAAAGGCCATTCACTTTCTTTTTCTTTATTTTAATCATGGCAACAACATATTCAACACAATAGGAGGATAAGGAATCTCCTAAGTCTCTGACGAAGAAACCATTCATGCATATGAGAAGAATAAAATACCACGGTGTATTTTAATTTAACCAAATGTTTGCAAGTAGCATTTCTTTTTCAAAAAAACAAGGAGCAAAACCAACTTAATGCATCTTCTCTAAGGGGTCCCACCTACTAGTTAAATAATATAGTAGTAGAAATAGTATAATGCATTGCAGTCTTTTGCAGGGAGGATTCATGTTGCGCAATATTTTGCATCAACAATGTTTTGTTTAGGAAATCATCTTTCACAATCCATTGTACTTGCAGGAATAGTGAGAATAGTTTGTCATAATTTCATCATATGAGGATAAGTTGTGTGTCATTTTTTTGTGTTACGAAATACCTTCCATGCTTCTTTCATTGAGAAGCTCTCACAAGCTAGATTTAATATAGCAACAAAAGGGTGAAGCTCTCTTTTACAAACTTTAACATCAAATAAAAGAACATATTCAATATCCTTTGATATGGTATACTACAAATGTTGAAAAAAATTAAAAAGCCAACGCTCTAAATTTTTCTCACATCTATGATGTTTTTTATGGATAATAACAAGGAATAAATGATTTGGCTGCATTAAAAATATGAATGTATGGGAATCTTTCATTCAAAGAGTCTATGAGAGACTCAATATAACCTTATGTGAGTTGCTAGCAACGCTCTTGTGTACCTTCAATGAGAGGTTTCATATTTTGTTTCATTACATCACTATAATCAATCTCCATGGTTGAGATAGAGATATATTGTAACCCATGTCTATCTATAACTACCCCTTCGTCTTTAGTTTCAATATATCCATATTGAGAGTCACTTAAAAATTTTGAAAAATAGGTTGTATCTTTTGCAAATGTTTTTTTTTCTCAAAAACCATCTAGACAATGTGCTTATAGTCACTTCAAGAGCCAACCTAATAGTTGTAAAGTCTACATTTTCTTCTTGAAAACTCTTGTTCAACTTGTTCAATTCACCCAACACATCAACTAGCATATGAAAACAAAACTAAATGGAATAAATTTGTGTCTTATCATTCCATGTTGAAGTCTTTTTTTTTCATTTTTCCACAAACTTAAAATCACTAGCATAAGCTTTATAATAACTTGTCCCTAGATAACCATCTCACTTAGTGTATCTGTAAAACGTCAAGAACATCAATTTGCATGAATTTAAGCAAATCATTCAGTTTATTGTTTTTCGTTGGTGAGTTTTGAACCCACAAATACACCTTATTTACATTTTTTCAACATATAATAACTCTGGTACTTTCTTAAGCATATGTTGCTACTAAAAACTCATGATGAACTACACAATGAAATGTAATAAGGTTTGGAGTGTCTTTTTTCAAAAATGAGACATCCATTTATATGTCCAAACATCGTTTAAGCTCCATTTGTAGAAATTACTATCAAATTTTTATCATGAAGGCCTCTAACATTTAATAATTCATTGACACTATCATATATTGTTTATCATTTTCCATCAATTACATCCTTAATCTTCATAAACTATGAGATAGGTGGCCCAAAACCCTTTGAATCTAAATAGGTTGCATAAACAACAAGGTGTTGTTGTAAGGTGTGATCGGTGTTTTCATCAACCATTAATGAAAAGAAAGGACTTTCCAACATATTTTTTATTTGAATATGTTCAAGATGTTTTGATATGCAATATATAAAATCATTTGCAGACTTATGATTTGTGTATGAAAAGTACTCTTGAGACTTTGGCATGTGTGATGTTTTTGCATCCATGAGAAATTTGCAAAGTTTTTCATACTTTAATAAAGATAAATCTTCTTGGAAAACAAAGTATGATATTTTCATTGTAGTAATCACTATTTCCTTATTTTCATCTTCCATCTCTCTAATAAGATCTGGGATTTGCTTCATTTTTCTCTTTAATGCACTAATTCATCTTTCATTTTCATCTTTATGTACCAATGATTTTTCATGAGGAACAAAATCATCATGTTGTCATGTGGTACAACCATTCCCTAAACCCCACAGTCCATTCATCCTATACTTCTCACAATAGCTACATTTCATAGTGATTATATCACCATGCCTCCCATAATTCAACCAATCAAACTTATCTAACCATTCCATACGAAATTTCGTTTTTGCTTGCATTTCAATTTTCTTTTGATCATTAACCTCTTCTTCAACTTCATTTGTTTGTTTATCTAGATCATCATTAAAAAATTTCCAAATTTTTCATGCAATTGTTGTTCCAATTGAGTATTATGGGTTTCTTCACATGTTTCTGAAACGTTTTGAGTCTTGGAAGTTTGTGCTTTTGTCCATCCAAACATTTCTTCAATTGTTACTTGCATTTTTCTTTTTGAAAACATGTGTGTATCCACCTTTGTAAAATAAATAAGTGAAACCCAAGAGTCAACTCAAGCATGTCCCAAAGAAAACCATATAAATTTGTACTCGTCTATAAATATATATATATATATAAACATAAGAACAAATACCTACTAAAATTTATGAGTCCCAATATTTATTATAACATTAAAATTTATTATTTATAGAGGTTGAAAAAAAAACCTAAAACACGTGATTCTAAAAACACTCTATACTCCCCCAGATGGGGTGTTATTGTGCCAGCTTAGATGACACGACTTGAAGATGATAATGTCAACACCCGATATCCCTCTTTAACTCTTGGATGGTGTTTGACGTCTACCGTAATGGAGGAAGGGTGCTTCCCAACTTGGAAATCGTTATGATTAGCGCAACATCCGAGGATATTCTATAATATGGTATAGTAGATACGCTGAGTTTTAATGTCTCGTATGTGCTCGCCATTATGGTAATGGAGAATTGTTATTACTTAATGGTCATATGCCATACCTCATAGTGGATAAAGATACGGATCCCCCACCTTGGTACAGAGTCTTTCTCCTTTTTTGGTGCAAGCCCTCTTGGATTGCCCCAACGACTATTTCCTCTCTCTGTGTGTTTCGTTCCACCTTCATTCACAGTATGCCTCCCCTTCGTGGAAAAGTCATTCATGGCAGTGGCATATTTTGTGGGCTCAGTGGTATGAAGAGGAATCCTCCCCCAAAGGATAACACTATTGACAGCAAGCCTAACTCCACTGACTCCCAGAATGAGGATACTTCCCAAATCTTTGCGCACTTGCAGGGTGAAGGCACAACCCAACACTTACAATTGCATAATATTTCTCAGGGGCTACAAGATAACTCAAATGAAATGGCATACTAGAGTTGCAAAGTAGAGCAGGAAGATCAACAACAGAATGCAGGCACAAATCTTGGTCACGTTGACTTGAAGACTAACACAATTGTTGAGGCAGATGAAGCTACCATGACTCCTCATCCTCAGGTTGTTGGTGTTGATTCTCCAACCAAAAAAGTAAGTGATGCAACTCAAGTGACTCTAGAGGCACCTCATAATTTCACTGCAGAGGAAGACACCAACACTGTCCAGTTCTCGAAGGATCATTTAAAGCTCATTTTCGAGCTATGAAGTGACATGTCTGATCAAAAAATTAAACACGAAGTGGTGGAACAGAAACTAGACATGATGCTAGATTTAT
The DNA here is from genome assembly GCA_000966675.3 of Picea glauca. Taxonomy (NCBI): domain Eukaryota; kingdom Viridiplantae; phylum Streptophyta; class Pinopsida; order Pinales; family Pinaceae; genus Picea; species Picea glauca. The sequence goes on along the minus strand of JZKD02S0970363.1, from coordinate 105,144 downwards.
GTACCCATCTCTCGAAATGCCACAAGCATCAAGAGCAGCTGCAACACCCTTTCATCATCCTAGCATGGCCATCCTCTACCAATAGTATTCAAGTGGAAAATGAAGAGAAGCTTGCAGGACTTCATTCAACCAAGTAACTCTTTCTTACGTTCAATTACTCATCTTTTTTCCATGGACTCTTTCTTCTTGTTTTAGTTATAGACAGACCCAATCCTGGACAAATCTTTCATTTTTTGGCCCTCGGGGCTTGAATTTATGGACTAAATGGTCTCATAGCTTGGGTTGGTTTCCTTTGTTGGAAATCCAAGTTCTAGACCCTCAAACATGTATGTCATTTTTTTATCAATAGCTTACAAAAAAAAACACTTTATACTATGACACATCCATTAAAATGTTTGTGGTCAATATGCCTGGATAGTTGTAGGTTATTGTACTGAATAAAAACCTCGATTTGTATGACTCTTTGCATGCTCAATCTGCTTGCTTCAATGGAAAACAATTAAACATGAGAAATGACATTAGAAAGAAACTAAAATAAAAACCATTTGAACAATATTACAACCCATAGGAAGATATGCATACAAGGGACATAAGGAGATTAACAATGCAAAACCCACATACATTTGTGAAGGCATATGATTCAGCAGTATTCATTTAATGATCCAAAAAGGATCCACATAAGGCTAAGAACAACTCAGAACTCGCAGAGGCAACTCAGAACGCTCAGAATGGCTTTAGCAGACAGCAAAAGGGAAAAAATTTAAATTTCCCAAAACTCAGTTAAAATGGCATGATCGTGAAGAGCGCGTCGCAAGATTTCTAACGACGTAAACGGCTCATCAAACGGAGTTACGGATCGAAATATATTTGCAGTCAAAATTTTGGTCAACCTAGCCCAGTCAGTGGGGATGAGTCGGCATTCGTACTGCTGACGTCAACATCAGTAGGGATGACATCATCATTCGTACAACATACGTGGAAAGCACAGAGGGCCACACGTGTCCTGCTGACATCAACGTGATGATGTGGCAACACAAGAGGCTGCCACGTGTCACTCAAATTTGGATTTTTCAGGCCAACATGTGGACTAATGAAAAAGTGTCATGTGGCATCCTTACAGTTTGTACAGGACACGTTAAATCCATACGATAGGTGGAAGGATGACGTGGAATCCGTACACATGTGGCAGGTTGACTATGCAAAGGAGGTGACGTGGGCCAATGATTGGTTGCCACATGGCAGCGTGCAAATGCACAATGACGCCTTGTGACCGAAAGTTTAAAATATATATATATATATATATATTAAAAAAAAACGCCAAATATGGTGGTGGTTCCACCATATATGGTGGCATATTCCACTGGGCCACCAGTTTAAAACCTCTCCATAATCTCCGCCAAATGTAGTAACAGTGCGCCATTTTAGTGGTATATTCCGCCAATTTAAACCACCGCCAAATTTAGTGCATGCGCCAAATCTCGTTGCAACCACATGCTAAAAGAGGAGTCCACGGGATTTGATCCTGGGACCTCCGCCAACCTACCGACTTAATATAGCTCCATTAACCGGCGCGCCAACCAATTCACTTATTACGTAATCACCTAAAATTTGTATAAGAAGGGGCCTTCGTCAGTGTTCGGGACACAAGAGATCAGACCAGGGCGCGATCGTACCGTACGGATTTGGGCACAGTTTTTGAGACAGACTGGGCACATATTTCAAGATAGTCTAGTGATTTATTGCAGGAGCGGTGGCACAAAAACCGAGGCAGGGGTGTCTTTTGGGCTTGAAAGTGTCAGACTCGAATTGAGGCATGGAGACAATCATTTTTAAGTAAAGTGACGCCACGAACGTAGTGGTGGTGTTAGTTTTCTTATCTGAGCAAAGATTTTGTGGCTTAGCTCTAGAATGAGGTATACTTATGTATTTTTCCCAATTCTTTTGTGGAGTTAATAAAAAGACCTACCCATTTAAGAGCACGACCCGAAGACATAGTCCACCAAGGACAAACTCCGTTATCAAGTTCTTTGTGTTCATATTGCATGATTATGTCTATTTCCTTTAGAGTTTTTCCTTCTTTAAGGTGCACTTTTGTTTATGCTCATTTAATACAATTCTTTAATAAGTCACCTAACGAAAAGATCCTGGATCATGTTGGTATCAGAGCAGTCGTCTTTGACTTGAATTGTTGATTATGAATGCTTACTAGGACCAAGCATAAGCAGGGTGAAGGAACTCTTAATACTTTCAATTCCGAAGTTGGTCGTGCATCCCAAAGGAAGAAGATGGCAAAAGAGGACAGGCGTGATGAACAAGAGAAAAACTTTCACATGGTCTTTTATCGCATGTCAGAAATCGTCGAACGAATGTATGGATATTACGAGAAGAGGATGAAGAAGAACGGGAATAAAAAGGAAGCACCACCTGATGAGGATGCTTCGGTAAACCAAGGGGCTGGAGGAGATCCTCCTGAGCCTCCATCTTCGCCTTCAAGTTTTAGTTCTTCTTCCTCTGAGCATTCTCATCACTCTCAGCATTGTAACCATAAAGCCTCTTTTAAGAAAACATTATTAAAGCTTGATGTAAAGTTTGTTTTAGTTGTGTTTAATGGAGATGTTAATCGTGAAAAACTAGATAATTGGATCCGATGGGTTGAAGTATATTGTCGTGTTCAACATATTGACGGAGAGAAAGTTAAAGTGAAACTAGATTCTCTTTGTTTGGAAGGCATCGCTCTCGTATCGTGGCAGAGAAAGCTACAGGACATAAGTAAGTGTGGTAATCTTCTTTCCTCATGGTCGGGATTTAAAACAGAGGTAAGGAAGCAGTTCTATCCATTAGGGTATTTACATAAAGCAATGATGGAATGGAAAACTTTGAAGTAAAGTAAAGGTCAGATTCTACAAAGTTTCACAGAATAATTTAAGAAGAAATCTCTAGCATTGAATATTCCTTTGGATTCTTATGAAACTTTAATGAAGTATATTGGCGCACTTCACAGTTATATTCATCATAATTTGCTCTTGTTTAGCCCCACTAGTCTTAACGAAGTTTGTGTGCAAGCCACTCACTTTGACAACAAGGGGAAACATATTCAAGAAGATCCCACAAAGAAACCTTCCAATTTCCCACAAAAAACTTTCAAGAAGTTCAAAAGGAAGGACAAGAAGAATGCTACAGGGACGAGAGAAGGAGGAAAACCATCTTGCACTCATTGCAAGAAGAGCGGACACGATGAACATTGTTGGAAACTACATCGAGAAAAGAAACCGAAACAGTTCAGTGGAAAGGGGAAGACAAAGATTGTTGCTACAGTGCAGCAATATCTTGATTCTGAATCATGGGATGAAGGAAAGATCACAGCGGCTAGAGTACAAGGTAAAGATTCTCTTCATACTAGTTCAAGTTCCAATGATGAATCTCATATTGATAAACGAAAGAGGAATGAGTTATTTCATATATTAGTTGTATCTAAACATACTAAGATAGATACATTATTTGATACGGGTTCCCAAGTAAACTTAATATCTGAAGCACTTGTCAAGAAGATGGGTCTTGTAATGAAACCACATCCAAAGTCTTACCCTCTTGGTTGGGTATGTGATAAAGAAAAAGTTAATGTTGCCAAACAATGTAGGGTCAGATCTGTTATTGCTTCAAAGTTGATTGATGAAGTGGATTTGGATGTTCTACCACTTGATATATGTGGCATAGTGTTGGGGAGTCCTTATCTTTATGATAGAAAAGCAGTCTTATTTCGTCATGAGAACAAATACCACCTTACTAAAGGGGGAGTGGAATATATTGTTAGAGCTCACAGCATGAGGGTAAATTCAACACTTGTTAGTGCAGGGCAAATGAAGAGACTCATAACCACTAATAAGAGATAAGTACTCATGGTCGTCAAAGAGAAAGATATCAGGACATCCGACACTTTCCAAGGGTGTGATCCATCTCATAAAAAAGAATTAATTGATATTGTTTCTAAGTATAATGATATTTTTCAGGAATCAAATGGATCACCTCCTAAGAGGGAAATCCAACATGAGATACATCTTCAGCAGGATTCTCCTCTTCCAAATGTGGGCATGTACAGGATGTCAGTTGTGGAGATGACAGAGATCAAGAAGCAAGTACAGGGATTATTGGATCAAAGGGTCATCAGGCCCAGTTCATCTCCTTGTGGTTCTCCAATCGTGAGTGTGCCAAAGAAAGATGGCACATGGCGAATGTGTGTCGATTATCGAGCCTTAAATAAAATCACAGTGAAAAATCGATACCATCTTCCTCGCATAGATGACTTACTAGATCAGTTAAAGAATGTTGTTTATTTCACTAAGTTGGATTTGCACATTGGATATCATCAAATCAGGGTTGCAGAACAGGATGCATGGAAGACTTCCTTTAAAACCAAATAGGTATTGTTTGAGTGGTTAGTTATGTCGTTTGGGCTTTGCAATGCTCCGGCAACTTTCATGCACGTGATGAATGATGTATTCAGGTCTTTCCTGGATGACTTTGTGATTGTGTATTTATTCTTGTTTTTAGAGGAACTTGTGATGAACGTGTAAGGCATGTAAAGCAGGTATTGGATACTTTGCAAAGGGAAAAGTTGTATGTGAAAATATCTAAATGTGAATTTTGCAAGACTGCACTTGTGTACTTAAGTCATATCGTGGGAGGAGGACAATTGAATATTGACCCTTCCAAAATTGATATAATTGTAAATTGGCCTGAGCCAAAGAGTGTGACCGAGATCCGAAGCTTCTTCGATGCAATCCAGTATTGGAGGAGATTCATTCCCAACTTCTCCTTTATAGCAGCGCATTTGCATGCCTTAACCAATGTGAAGAAAACTTTTAAGTGGGAAGAAAAGCAACAAAAATCTTTCGACACTTTGAAGGAGAAGATTAGTACAACACCAATATTAGCACTGTTGAATCTTCAACAGTCGTTCGAGATCGAGACAGATGCCAGCGAATACGTCATGGGTGCAGTATTGATGCAATATCGTAAGCCTATATGTTACCACTCTAAGACTTTTAACCAAGTTGTTGTTAACTATCCTACATATAATAAAGAGTTGTATGCATTAGTTCAAAGCGTAAAGAAATGGAAGCACTACTTTTTAGGGAAGGAAACAGTTATACATACAGATCACCAGCCCTTACAGTATCTTCAAGCACAGACCAAACTACAACAATCCCAGCACTACAAATGGATGGGTTTTCTACAACAATTTCATTCGGTAATCAAGTACAAGTAGGGTACAAGTAACAAGGTAGCCGATATGCTTTCTAGACCTCCTATTGTTTCTTCTATTACTTTGAAGAATACTTCTTTATCTCATGATAGCTATGTAGAGCAATATGTCATCGATGAAGATTTTAAAGAAGTATATGAGAAGTTAACCCATGGTGCACAAGTAGAGAACTATTGTCTGCAAAGAAAATTACTCTATCATCTTGGGAAGCTATGTATTCCTACAGGTGAACAAGTCCATGTAATACGATAAGCTCATACTTCTCTTGTGTTTGGGCATTTTGGGGTAGAAAAAACTATGGCTCATTTGCAGAGGTTTTGTTACTGGCCTCAAATGAAAGCAATTGTAACTAAATATGTAAAGGGGTGTGTGATTTGTTCTACTTGTAAGCCCACTAATACAAAATTGGGGCTATACTCACCACTTCTTGTTCCATCCCATCCATGAGAAAGCATTTCCATGGATTTTGTAGGGGGTTTACCAATGACCAGAGGGGGTCATGATTATCTGTATGTCCTAGTGGATAGGTTCTGCAAAATGTGTATCTTAATGCCATGTAAAAAGCAGATCATTGTTGAGCAGACTGCTAATCTCTTCTTTCAACATGTTTGAGTTCACTTTGGGTTACCCACGTCCATTGTCTCGGATCAAGATACTTGATTCCTTGGGGATTTTTGGACTAGCTTGTGGAGCATGATAGACACCAAATTGAAGAGGAGCACTTATTTTCATCCACGGACCAACGGACAGATAGAGGTGGTAAACATAACAGTGGTACTTTTGCTTTGAGGTTACTGTAGCAAGCATCCTAAGTTATGGGATGAACAAATACCCTATGTACAACATGCTTATAACTGAGCTTTACATTCATCCACTCAGAGTTCACCTTTTGAGACATGTTTTGGGTACCTACCAAAGGTTTCTTTGGACTTGATGTATGGGAGAGATGTCGATGTGAATGAAGAACGAAGAGAGGACATGGCCCGCAAGTTCATCCAAAGGATTCAGTAGATACACTAGGCAATCAGAGACCAGTGGGAGAAAATTCAAGCACAGTATAAATCTCGGCATGACAAGCACAGGTTTGATCATCAGCGCCAGGTTGGAGACCGAGTATGGCTTCACAACAACAAGGAACGATTGAAGGGTGAAGGCAAAAAACTCAAGCCCGTCCGATATGGACCCTTCACTATCTTGAAGAAAAGCGGCACTAATGTTTTTCGTTTAGATCTTCTGCCTTATATGCAGATTTACTCTGTTGTGAACATAGAGAACTTGTAACATTTTTAGCCTACCATGATCATGGATCAGGATAAGGAAGTTTCAATACCTTCAGTTGATGAGTTTGCACCTGAGTACTTGGATGAGTTATAGGAAGATATCATCCTGGATAGAAAGATGAGGACTTCATGCAAGGGTGATGTTGATTATCTTCGAGTAGGCTTAAAGGGCACACATTCAAGTAAGGCAAAGTGGATTGAGAAGGACAAAGTGAGGGGACTCTTCCCTCTCTTACCAGTTGATTGATAAAAGATTTTGGTGGTCCAAAAATCTCTCAGTGGGAAGGCGTGATCCAAAAAGGATCCAGAGAAGGCTAAGAACAACTCAGAACTCACAAAGGCAACTCAAAACGCTCAGAATGGCTTCAGCAGACAGCAAAAGGGAAAAAATTCAAAGTTCTCAAAACTCAGTTAAAATGGCATGATCGCGAAGAGCACGTCGTAATCTTTCTAACGGCATAAATGGATCATCAAACGGAGTTACGGATCGAAAGATATCCGCGGTCAAAGTTTTGGTCAACCTAGCCCAGACAACGGGGATGAGTCAGCATCTATACTGTTGACGTCAACATCAATACGGATGACATCATCGTCCATACAGCATACGTGGCAAGCACAGAGAGTGACACATAAGTTTTAAACCTGTGAAGTAAAGCAATGCATATAGATTCTTAAGCAAAACATAATTTAATCAATGGCTCATACACATAGTACACAGAGACTTATACCAGAAACCCTCAACCGGGGAAAACCTTTCTTATATTCATTATATTGAATTTCACAATTCACCATAAAATATATATAATGTTTTTAGGTATTCCGTAGATACCAAAACCTTAATCCCTTAATCCATGATTAATTTAGAAAACTGCTAAAAATAACAAAAACCGCCCAAAAATCAGACGTGGTTGTCGAATTTGACGCGCCAACACACACACACACACACACACACACACACACACATGCAAAGAATATAACACATACCCAACATTCTTCTACTTGTTGTTTCTTTCCATCCAGAGGTCCACAGGATTATATAGTCAGCAATGCCCATTGTTACTCTACACCAAGAGAAATTTTCTGTGCTCACGGACTTTGTCAATGAATCTGCAACATTCTTCAAAGTGTCAACATTTTCCAGCAACACCTTCTTTTTCTCAACCATATCTCTCACAAAGTGATACTGAACATCAATACGCTTTGTCTTCGAATGATAAGTTGGGTTCTTTGCCAGTAAGATTGCACTTTGACTGTCACAATCTAATATCATTGCTTGTTGTACCAACCCAATACATGAACACAATCTATGTAACCATACTGCTTCCTTGCTTGCATGAGTGGTTGTCATGTATTCAGCTTCTGTAGTTGAGAGTGCCACTACAGCCTATCTTTTGCTCATCCAACTGATTGCTCCTCCAAATAGGTTAAACACATACCCACTTGTAGATCTTCTGCAATCCAGATCTCTAGCCCAGTCTGCATCAACAAAGCCATGTATGTCCACCACTCTGTCCAATACTGGTTTTCCTTGGTAGCTCAATCCATAATTGGTAGTGCCACGCAAATACCTGAAGACCCTCTTTACTGTTGTCCAATGCTCCTTCCCTGGTTTTGACATATACCTGCTCAAAACTCCCATTGCATGTCCAATGTCTGATCTAGTATATACCATTGCATACATCAAACTGTCAACTACACTGGCATATGGAACATGGGACATATCCTCTTCTTCTTCCTGTGTCTTGGGGCATTGATCTACATATAACCTTACACCTATAGGAATAGAAACCTTGATTAGTTTACTTCCATGCATATTAAACCTCTGCAATATTGTCTCAACATATTTTCTTTGATTCAACCAGAGTTTCATCTTTGCACGATCTCTTTTAATTTCCATTCCCAGAATGAAGTTAGTAGCACCAAGATCCTTCATATCAAATTTGGAGGATAGCTACGATTTCACCTCCTTGATAACATCCATGTTATTTTCTACCAATAACATGTCATCAACATACAACACTACATAAATGAAGTGATTACCAATCTACTTGGAATATACATAATGATCAGCCCTGCTTCTCACAAATCATAATCCAAGGATGTATGTGTCAAACTTTTAGTACCACATCCTAGGTGATTGCTTTAGGCCATATAGTGACTTTTTTAGCTTACAGACCAGCTCTTTCTTTCCCTTCACTACAAAGCCTTAAGGTTGCTTCATGTAGATTTCTTCTTCCAAATTCCAATGTAGGAATGTTGTCTTCACATCCATCTGTTCCACTTCAAGATAAAAAGCAGCAGCAATAAATAAAAGAAATCTAATAGAATTTAACTTAGCTACAGGAGAAAAAATCTCAACAAAGTCAATTCCCTCTACCTGGGAATAACCTTTTGCTACTAACCAAGCTTTGTATTTCTCCACTTTTCCTTCTGCATTAAACTTCTTCTTAAACAACCATTTGCAACCAACAGATTTTCTTCCAGCTAGCAACTCAACTATGTCTCATGCCTCATTCTTATCCAAGGCATCCATTTCTTCAACCATGGCCTTCTTCCAGAGTTTACTATCCTCTGAATTCAATGCTTCCTTGACAGTTCTGGGATCATCATCAGTAATAGATAAAGCAAAATTGAAACGGAAATCGGGTGGACTATACATTTCTGGTTGCCTTCTTTCTCTCATTGATCTCCTCAATACTGGAGTATGAGCTTCTTCTTCTGTTGTTGATTCATCTTCTTCAAATGATTCAGATTTTGCATCATCCAACTCAAGCTCTATTTTCTCAGTTTATTCTGGCCTTGGTAGGAATTCATGTTTGGAAACATCTTTTACCTCTCTGAAAATAACATCTCGACTGTAAACAGTCTTCTTGGTATCTGGGTTCTAAAGCTTATAACCTTTCACACCATCTTTATAACCAATAAAAATGCACTTTTCAGCCTTTTATCAAGCTTACTCTTGTTTTCCTTTGGAACATGTACATAAGCATCACAACCAAACACTCTAAGATGTTGAAGCGAGGGTTTTTTTTCAGTCCATACCTCATGTGAAGTTTTATCATCCAACGGTGATGAAGGCGATCGATTGACCAGGTAACATGATGTACCCACTACCTCTGCCCAGAATTCTTGTCCTAACTCGGCACCATTGAGCATGCTCCTTGCTTTTTCCATCAGTGTCCTATTCATCATTTATGCAACTCCATTCTGCTGAGGAGTGTATGGAATAGTCTCCTACCTTGCTATACCACACTTCTTACAGAATTCTTTGAATTCATTTTCGCAAAATTCTCCACCATTATCTATTCTCAATACCTTTATTTTCTTTTTTGTTTGATTTTCTACCAAGGCCTTAAACTCTTTAAATTTATCAAATACCTCAGATTTATTTCTAAGAAAATAAATCCATGTGTTCCTTGATAAATCATCTATGAATGAAACATAATACACAAAATTACCTAAGGATGGAACAAGAACAGGTCCAAACACATCTAATCTGGATTTATGTAGAAACACAATGAAATACAGAAATACACATAAACGTGGAGATGCAGCGGAAATAAGACTTCATTTCATTAATAACAAATGACTGAAATATGCTTACAGACAAAATGGAAATAAACTAGCTAGGGCGTTGGTAGCTTATCTCTGAGAAGAGATGTGGCGGCTATTGGCCTTTGAACTGTTTTACAATGAGGCTTGAAGGCCTATTATTATTGAAAAACAATGGAAAACCCTAAACATCCAAAGACCTAACCCTAGGAGATGAAACACCAAGACTATGGGCCCCATTTGGGTAAGTTGGTATATCAACTTCCTAGGGACGTAACTTTGGCATACGATCTTCGTTTGACGCGTTCCATACCTCATTAGAAAGATCTTGGAATGGAAGAGACGCTCCGCCTCCTCTGGATCTTCTGGTTCCTCCTTCTGGATCTTCGTGGTGGCAACAGTGGCGTTGGGCTCCGCATTGATAATATGCTTCCCCCTGTCATTCCCCTTGTCAGGTTCTGATTCAGAGTCGGAGCATGCATCCGATTCAGAAGCC
>JZKD02S0970363.1:36320-59449 GCA_000966675.3 Picea glauca | reverse complement strand
AATGAGTATTTATAATTTCTATATTTTTCTTTGGAGAAGGTGAGACAACACATTGAATATGCAGAATCAAGAACAATGGTATAGTACTTGCAAATAGTCTTTTTGTAAGGTACTTGTACTTTTTGAAATTAATTTTCATTGTAAATGGGTGCATTTTCGGTAGGCGTCGACACCCTTCATCTACTGATATTACATTTTTTTAGTTTGATTGTTAAAGGGTGGAGTTGCAAGAAAACCTTGAGGTCTGAGCTATGGATTGAGTTGAGGAACTACTAGAGTTACTGAACACTCTAATCCTCTCATCTGTGGACAATACAACCAACATTGAAAAAACCACTTTACAGTTTGTTGTAACTTGCTTGCAAGTTTTGAAATCCAAAGCAACACTACTACAAACTCAGACTCGAATTCTTCACAATGCACTTGAGAGAAAGAATCTTTGACAACATTGAACTAGTCCTTGTTCACAACAACAATATTTTTGAAGAAGATAATGATGTCGATTCATATCAACAACCAATGCAACAACAACTCAGTGAGACAACCCCATATTCAAGTACATATGATGTTCAACTTTCTCTTTCCAAGCGAATCTTCATACCTTGGGAATAAATTAGAAATAACAAGCATAGAACCGGTATCAGATATGAAAAGTATGTCACCTTTCATAATCTAGATTACACCAAACCGATCCAGTTCTAGAGTATTGGATTGCTACAAGATAGTTCACATTCACCTACTCTAGTTCAAGAGCAGACATAAAATCCAACATTGTCAGCGAGTTGGCCACGTGAAAGATCGGTGCTTTGATCTTCATCCTTGCGAGCATTGTGGAAAGAACAATAATCCTTCCGACAAATGTTCCAAACACCATAAATTTGTAAGAGTAAAGAACCACTATGGGTTGATAAATTATTGGCGATGGTCATCAATACTTAAGAATATATGTCAGTCATACCAACGAATTCACTCTCGAGTATTGACACATATTACAGTGGAGAGATTTGCATCTTCTCACTTTGTACCTGACAAGGGGGATAATCATTGATTGACAGTCAGGCTTCAAGTTTCGAAGTCTTATCAATCGAACAGTAACAAGCGAGCATGACAAGCGATTTTGATTCGGTTTGTGGTCACCCAAAACCACTACACTGGTTTGTGGTTTTCCTTAAACCACCACTTAGTATAATACCTTCAACTTCTGCTAGACAACAATTTATGGTCTTCTTTAAACTAACATTCAAGAGTACTTCCAATTAGAATAATATATCAACTTCAACTTCTAGCTAACTTAGGAAATGTTCTGGGAACCATTGACCCTAGACCCAAGTTCCAAATTTTATGGTCATCCTTAAACCACCATATTGGTTTGTGGCCTTTCTTAAACTACCATCACCATTTAGTAGAAGACATCATCTTCTGCTATACATTTGATTTTTTGTCATCCCAAAACCACTACATTCAAAGAGCACATTCAACCATTGGAAGTTGCACACTTCCAAACTTCAGTTGTCCACCTTTAGATTTCAGCTCTCACCTTGAACTCACTTACACCCCTTTAGATTAAGGGGGGAATGTTGGAAACATAATCCATTTATGGTTACTCGAAGAAGGAATATGAAACTTCACAAGACATAACCATTGAAGGGAATCCAAGAGACCTCTTGGAATATGAATCCAAGGGTCACATCACTATATTTATATTTGTATCATATAGATGAATTAATATATCTCACGCTTATATGATCTAACATGTGGTAGTTGTCCATAGATAATTTTCTGCCCCGTCTAGAAATGATTCATTTTCCTGTAAGTCTGTCCCTTTTCTCTCTAAGTTTGTCCCTCAGTTTTTCAGTTTGCACCTCTATCGACCTGAATATTCATTCACTAAATTCTATAAATACATATGTACGCAACCTGAATGAGCATAATTTCATGTAGAAACGCAAGCTCTTCCCATCTATGTAACGTCTCTGTCTCTGGTACACAACCTCACAAGATTTTGATATTGAAAATCATGAACCACCACTGTCATTTTCTTTGTAAACTCTAAGCTTATTTCAGGGGAAAACCCTAGCTGCAATGTAACTGTTGCCGAGAGAGAATCTGATCAACGACGACAGAGGTAAGTTCTTCCAAATTCGAGCTTTTTCCAAACAATAGCCTTGCATATATGGCTGGAAACCGAGGTAGGCGCGAATCGTTTCTCAACTGGAGAAATCCTGCTGGAAAGTTAATGAGATGATAAAAGAGTGCTTAAGATTGTCGACTTTATTCTAGGTTTCTGCTAAAGAATAGAGTTAAGTAGACATCACAAGCTTCGACTTTGAGATTTTCCTCTTAATTATGGAGTAATTTATTGAAAATATTGAGATTTAGCGAGTTCATATTAATAAAATATTTTGAATGGCAAGGGAGAAGGGAATCATAGATGATTTTATCCACGAAGGAAGAAAGGTTCAGAAGAGAGGATGCTATTCATCATTTTCGTCTTCTTCCATACTGCACAATATGCACAATATGAAGATGAAGTGAGAGATTCTAGTGAGGAAATAAGGGGGATCGAGCACGCCCATTCTGACATGGAAGATGTCATCCAGGTCATTTCCTTCCATGGTATCTCTCCCCCATCAATCTTCTCTTGATGGAGTTCAGGGTAACAAAGTCCCTGTTTCTGTGAAGAAACTAGCTGCTACTCTATGGGAGCTTCAAGAAATTCCATCTTTGGCTACAAAGGGGGATATGCGAGATAAACAGGTTAAGAAAAGATCGAGGAACAATGAGCATCACAAAGAGAAGATTACAAGTCATGAGAGAATGCCATTGCAATCTCATTATTTGCCTCAACATTCCCTCGATCCCATGGAGGTCGCCATAACTTTGTCTCCCAGATGGAGGATTCTAACGCTCTCTGCAAATTCTCTGAGTTTTATTTTCTCTTCAAAAGAATAAGGATAATCATGTGGAGAAAGAGAATAAGCAGGCCGCTACTCTAACATGAATCTTGTATTCTGCATGGTAGACTGCACTTTCCTTTTTACCATTGTAAAGCAACCGAGCAACTTATTTCTTGTAAACGTTGTGGAATTATTCCTTGAGATCACCAAGAGAAACAATAATTCAGTTTTTTTCTCCTCCATGCTCATTTACAACTCCAATATATCTTGATGCCATACTTGGATGGTATAGTGAGCAAGCTACTTGTTTTTTGCAAAATGGTGCAAGAGGGTGATTAAACAACTTTAACATCTGTTGTTGAGTCCTCTCAGGAGCACTTTCAAAAGTATTATGATGCAATTATGCCTTATCTGAAGTCCATATTAATTAATTCTAATGAAAAATCCAACCATATGTTGCATGCATTAAAAAATAATGGCGACCATAGTGGTATCAATTCAACTCCAAAATTAAGAAAAATGATATACTTGCAAACATTTTTTTTGTAAGTTTAATTGTATTTTTTGAAATTAAATTGAATGACATTGTAAATGGGTGAATTTTTGGTAGATGCTGACACCATGAAGAGATTTTCACCTTGTCTTTGAGAAGGGGGATAATCAATGATTGAAAGTCAGGATTCAAGTTTCGAAGTCTGATCAATCGATCAATGACAAGCAAGCATGACAAGAAAGCATGATTGGTTTGTGGTTTCCCTTAAATCACCACTTAATAGAAAGCTTACAACTTCTTCTAGACAACAATTTATGGTAATCTTTAAACCAATAATAAAGAGCACTTCCAATTAGCAGAATACATCAACTTCAACTTCTAGCTTAGGAAAAATTTCGGGAACCATTGAGCCTAGAGCCAAGTTACAGAGTTTGTGGTCATCCTTAAACCACCAGATTGGTTTGTGGTCTTCCTTAAACCACCATCACCATTCGGTTTGTGGTCATCCAAAAACCACCAGATTTAGAGAGCACATTCAACCATAAGAAGTTGCACACTTCTAGATTCCAGTTGCCCACTTTTAGATATCATCTCTCACATTGGACGCACATACACCTCTTCGGATTAAGGGGGGGAATGTTGGAAACTTAATCCACTCAGGGTTAAGGTATTAGTCACTTACATAGGAATGTAAAAGGTCAAGTGACAATGTAACAATCGTCGGGAGTCCAAGAGACCTTGGAATATGAATCGAAAGGTCAAGACTATGTATGTATACATGTATCGTATTGATTAATAAACGTACATTCACGCTTATGTAAATCGTGTGTCCAACACCATTCATTGCTATAATTGGCCATAGTTTATTATGACATAACATACATACCGTATGGAGTTGGACAAACTATTTTACTTGTATTTTCTGAAATTAAATTGAATGACATTGTAAATGGGTGCATTTTCGGTAGAAGCTGACACCATGAAGAGATTCTCACCTTACCCTTGACAAGGGGGATAATCGATGATTGACAATTATGATTCAAGTTTCAAAGTCTTATCAATCGATCAATAACAAATGAGCGTGACAAGAAAGCGTGTTTGGTTTGTGGTTTCCCTTAAACCACCACTTAGTAGAAGGCCTATAGCTTTTGCTAGACAACATTTTATGGTAATATTTAAATCAACATTCGAGAGCACTTCCAATTAGCAGAAAACATCAATTTCGGCTTCTAGATAACTTAGGAAATGTTCTAAGAACCATTGATCTTAGATCCAAGTTCCAGAGTTTGTGGTTATCCTTAAACCACTAGATTGGTTTGTGGTCTTCCTTAAACCACCATCACAATTCGGTTTGTGGTCATCTAAAAACCACCATATTTAGAGAGCACATTCAACGATAAGTGGTTGCACACTTCCATATTTTATTTGCCCACTTTCACATATTATCTCTCACCTTGAACTCACATACACGTCTTCATATTAAGGGGGGGAATGTTGGAAACCTAATCCGCCTAGGGTTATGGTATTAGTCACTTGTGTAGGAATGTGAAAGGTCAAGTGACAATGTAACAATCGTCAGGAGTCCAAGAGACCTTGGAATACGGATCCAAATGTATTTATACATGTATCATATTGATTAATAAATGTACATTCACACTTATTTAAATCGTGCGTCCAACATTGTTCATTGCTATAATTGGACATAGTTTATTATGACATAGAATACATACCATATGGAGCTGGACATATTATTTTATTGGAGTTTGCTTGGTATATGGATTTGTATTAGATATTCGTGGGATTTGTCCATACACATCCCATTATATGTGCATGCGAATATTGATTGTTGATCCTTTTATGTTCATGGAACCGTTTTCATTGATGAAGGCATTTTCTTCATGCTAAGATTGCATTTAGGAGGGATCAATTTACACATAATGATTTATTGGTCGATCCACACTCAATTTCATTTCTTTGAGGAAGTTTTTACCTTCTTGATTATTTTTGGAAGTGCTTCTAGCTATCTCCATTAGTTTATTATGGTTGAAATTGATCATGGAGTTAGTTAATATGAGTAAGTTATTATATTGTTTTTGTTAGGGGATAATGATTGTGTTATTGTTTCTTCAAGGAAAGGAAAGTCGATCTCAACAAGTCACTAATAGATCAAGAGAGAGAAAATACTTATAGAGGTTTGAGTTCAACTCCTTTTAGGATAAAAAAATTATTTTTTTTCCTAAATCTATTAGTTCTCAAAGGAAAGGAAAGTATTTGAAAATGTGGGTGTAGGAGCAAGAGACAAATGTTGAGATCTAGGCCTTCACTTTCTTAATGAGATTAGTTAAGCTAATGTTGAGTTCTCTAGTTTTCCTATAGTTCATCCCATAACAAACTTAGAATCTCCAAGTATTTGGAGATCTACTAAGCCATTTTCTATTGCTAAACTAGCCAAAATAAGTATGCCCCCAGTCTCTTCCATGTTGTTACTCCCATTGCTAGCCCATAGGTGAAAATAAAGTGATGATACTCAAACAAATGTAGGACTCCCCCAATCCCAAAATGGACCAGAATTCCCATATAATCTCTATCAAACAAGCCCCTGTTGGCACACTTATATTGAGAGGGGGGGTTATCAATATATGACCGTTTTTCTTTTCTTACAATATTTATCAATTTATTACTTTACCAGTCATAAGAAGTTAATGATTGATATATACAATCCACAGTACACATAGATTTAACGTGGAAACCCAAATGGTAGAAACCACATAACTTATATTTATAATGTCATGTAGGTACCAACCTACTTATTACAATATTTGCAGGCACCAACCTGCTATTACAATATTTGCAGGCACCGACCTGTAGGAGACACTAATGGCCTTAATTGAGAACCAACCTAGAAATGCCTGTAGGCACCAACCTACAACTGTAATATTTCCAGGAACCAACCTACAAGAGACACCAATCCCCCTAGTTGAGAATCAACTCAGAAAAATGTAGGCACCAACCTACTAGAGACACCAATCTCCTCCAACTATCAACAATAGAAAATTGTCTCTTTCCTTCAAGCCTTCACCTATACAAATCTTCTACTCTATATTTGTTGTAACAACACTCTCCACTAGTTCACAATATGCATGATGTTAGAAGTTCCTTAGACCTTGCACCTCCCAACCACCCTTAGACAATTACATTTTTCTTTTTTTCAATTTCTGTCACTAGAAAACCTCTGAGCCTCATCCTTCTCACTCTCACACACTTGAACCTTAGGGCCTCTTCATCGCACACACACACACTTCACCTCCACTCATGGCATCAATATTTATGTACTCCATGCTTTCATGGATTTTTATACATACTAAAAATACTCATGGGGTCGGCTCCAGATCCTTAGATTCTCCTTCAAATCAAGCTTGCAAAACACTTCCATGAAGACTGGTCCTGAATTACTTCTATTGCATGCGATCTGCTCACTGGACCCTCTGTACAACATTAATGCACAACTACTATCAAATCATCCCTTGAATCAAATCATGACTGTAGTTCTATTCTTTTCCCACCAAAATAAGAAACAAAAACTCAACGCTCAGTAGTCGTTTGATTGGTTCTCAGATAGATCTTGACTGTCGATCTAGTTTTGCGTTCCTCAAATATCGGGACCACTGGGGTATCAGACCCCCGACCCTTGGGATATTGGGCCTCTGGGCCCCCAGAGATTTAACACATCACAACTTAAAACAAACTTATGATATCAGATACATCAGTGTACTAATCGAGACACATGGCTCAATCCTCCCATGACATGTGGACTAACTGTATTGCTACGCAGGACTAACATGGCATGAAACATGGCACATGATGTGGCAATAATCACTATCAACCATTTTCCTTTCTGTGTCTGACATAGCCTCCACATGGACCCCTTATATGTGTGTTGTATAATGTGGCAACGACAGGTGACTACTGACATCATTGTATCCTCCATCCTTGTTCGATAACTGTACTGACTTGGCACTGATGTGACATCTGAGCTGACCTATCTATTGGTTGTGGAGATTGATTATCTTCATGATTCAAAGGTCTTGTTTCAGTCGTGTTTGGATCCATTTCCCGACAGGGGAGTATGGGGGGCTTCCCCCCCCACACCAAATCTAGAGCCAGGGGGTCTAGGTGGGGAGACGACATGTTATGGATCCCCCCTGGCGAGGGTTCATGGGAAGTGCCCCCGAAGAGAAATTTTTGAGAAAATTGCGTTGTAAAATATTATGATTTCGTATTCAATCTGAATTGTTCATCATTAGGTTGCAGATCCGATGGTGGAAGTTATGTTAAGGTTTTTTTCCCTAGAAGGAAACCTCTTTTATGTTTGAGGGAATTGTATTGCAGCTAGGTATGAGTGTGAATATTGTATTCTAAGAGAGGAGATTATGAGAGAAAGAAGATAAAGTTGCAACTAGTGTGATGTAGGTTGTATCCCTTCCTTCGTTGGATAATATTATAAGAAGGACTTGGCAATTTCTCTAGTGGACATAACCCATATTGGGTGAACCACATATATTTGTGTCTCTATTGTATTGTGTATCTTTTTTGTTTTATTTATGCATCTGTTTTATATTATTGCTCTGCGAACCTCTTTTTTTCTAACAATTGGTATCAGAGCGAAAGGTAACTGGTAGGAAAAGAGGGTTCCTGGTTCGAGTGGGAGAAATGACAGAAGATGGAAAATTTAGGGTTGAGAAATTTAATGGCCAAAACTACTAGTTATGGAAGATGCAAATGGAAGACTATCTATATTAGAAGGATATTTTCCTACCATTGGGCAGAAAAGTAAAGCATCTGACGAGTATGAAGGATGACGAATGGGAGGTTCTTAACAGAAATACACTAGGAATGATATGGCTGTGCATGGAAGCATCAATGGCCTTCAAATTTCAAAAGAAAAGACAATGAAGGATTTAATGAAGGAATTGGTTAAACTATATGAAAAACCCTCGGCCTCTAACAAGGTATTTCTAATGAAACGATTATTTAATATGAAGATGTTAGAAGGTGGGTCTATTATTGATCATTTAAATTAATTTAATACTGTTACTAATCAACTAATTTATGTAGGAGTGAACTTTGATGATGAGGTTAGGGATCTTCTACTCTTGTGCTCATTTCCATAAAGATGGAACGACTTGTTCATGGTTGTAAGTAACTCTGTCTCTGGTTCAAACACATTGAAATTTGATGATGTTGTTGGTGTTATCCTTAGCGAGTAAATGCGGAAAAATAGCACAGATGAGACATTAGGTAATGCATTGACCATGGAAAATAGGGGAAGACAAAGGGAAAGAGGAAAGAACCTAGGGAATTGTGGGAAGTATAGGAAGGGAATGTCCAAATCCAGACTAGCAAAGATCGAGTGGTGGAATTGTGGGAAGAAAGAGAATTTGAAGAAAGACTATAGATTTCCAAAGAAACAACGAGATGGAAAACATGAAAAAAATAAGGAAGCAAATGTAGTAGGTGATGTGTTACATGATGCTTTGATTCTTTCTTTAGGTAATATTACTAATTATTGGGTATTATATTTAGGGGTTTCATTTCATGCCATAACCCATAGGAAATATTTTCAAGATTATGTTTAAGGAGATTTTGGACAGGTTTATTTGGGTGATGATGAACCATGTAAAATTGTTGGAATGGGTAAGGTACAAATAAAGTTAAAGAATGGAAACCAATGGTTGTTGAAAGAGGTGAGACATGTTCTAGATTTGAGAAGAAATATAATTTCAAAATGGTAGTTGGGAAGTGAAGGATGTATATCTACATTCACAAAAAGGCATGGAAGGTCACTAAAGGATCATTGGTAATAGAAAAATGAGAGAAGGTAGGTACATTGTATTTATGTACTAGTAATGTTGACTCTTATATCTCTTGTTCTTCTACAGGAGTGGATACAACACTATGGAATCATAGGATTGGACACATGAGTGAGAAGGGGATGAAGATACTCTACAAAATGAATTTGTTGCCAGATCTTAAACAAGTTGATTTGGATTTTTGTGAGCATTGTGTTTATTGAAAACATAAGAGAGTCAAATTTCTCAAAGTCGGGAAAGAAAAGAAGAGTGAAAAGTTAGAGCTTGTGCATACAGATATATGGGGATAAACTCAGGTTTCATCTCTTGGTGGATCTCGTTATTATGTTACTTTTGTTGATGATGCATCTAAGAAAACTTAGGTTTATTGCATTTGACAAAAATATAATGTTTTTGACACTTTTAAGAAATGGAAATCTTTGGTTGAGAATGAGACAGGAAAAAGGTTGAAGTGTCTTAGATCATATAATGGAGGTAAATACCGTAGCAAGGAGTTTGATAATTACTATTCATACCATGGGATTCATAGAGAGAAGACAATTCTAGGAACACCACAAGAAAATGGTGTGTCAGAAAGGATGAACATGTTAGTCATGGAACATGTAAGGAGTATGAGATTGCATGGAAGGTTTCCCTTACAATTTTGGGTAGATGTTGTAGATATTGTTTTTTACTTAATAAACATAGGGCCTTCAAGCTCCTTGGATGGTGGTATTCCAGAGGAGGCATGAACAGGTAAAAAGGTAAACTGCGTATTTATGAAGACTTTCGTTTGTGAAGCATTTGTCCATATCGATAAAGAAAATAGAACAAAGCTTGAGGAAAAATCCAATAAGTGTATCTTTATTGGATACAATGTTATTGATTTTGGTTATCGCTTATGGGATTATAAAAATCAAAAAATCATTAGGAATAGGGATGTGGTATTCAATGAAAAGGTCATGTACAAAGATCAGTTGCAGGGAAATAAACATGTAAAGGAAAACACATACTACACAATGCTTGATGAAATCAGAGAAAATGAAATTCCAAAGATACTAGAAAATCAAAATGTACAACAACAGGAGAAGTAGGTACCTCAAACTCCTGCAAGTGTTGTTAGAAGATATACAAGGTTAGGTAGACCCCCTGGACGATACTCTCCTTCACTGTATTATTTATTGTTGACTGATTCTGGTGAACCAGGAAGTTATGAATAAGAAATGCAGATAGCCACTATAAATAAGTGGGAGTAAGGCATGAAAGAGGGAATGGACTCCTTGGTAAATAACCAGACTTGAGACTTGGTTGAGTTTCTTGCAGGAGAAAGAGCATTGAAAAATAAATGGGTTTACAGGTTGAAGGAATAAGATGGAGGAAAAAAGTGGTACAAGGCCAGACTTGTTGTAAATGGGTTTGCATAGAAGAAAGGTATAGATTTTGACGAAATATTTTCTCATGTTGTTAAAATTACTTCAATTAGGACTATTTTAAGTCTTGTGGCAGTAGGTGATTTGCATCTTGAACAATTAAATGTAAAAACAAATTTTCTCCATGGGGATTTAGAGAAGGATATTATATGTAGCAGCCACATGGGTATGAGGTCAAAGGGAAGGAGAATTTGGTATGCAGGTTGAAGAAGAGCTTGTATGGCCTAAAGCAAGCTCCAAGGAAGTGGCACTTGAAATTTGACAGGTTTATGACTGAAAAAGTTATAATAGATGTCATTTTGATCACTGTGTTTATTTTAAGAGGCTAGAAAATGGAAGCTATATCATCTTGCTATTGTATGTAGATCACATGCTTGTTGCAAAGTCTAACATGAAGGATATAAATGTGCTAAAAAATAAATTAGCTAATTCATTTGCAATGAAGGATTTGGGTGCTGCAAAGAAAATCATTGGTATGAGAATAACAAGAGACAAGAAAAATCGCAAATTGACATTGTCTCAGAACGAGTACATAGAGAAGGTGTTGGATAGGTTTAGAATGTAGAATGAAAAACCAATTAGTACACCTTTGGCCAACCATTTCAAATTAACCAAGGAAATGTGTCCCAAGACACATGAGCAGATAAAATACATGTCCAGGGTCCCTTATTCATCAATAATTGGCATCTTGATGTATGTGATGGTGTTCACAAGACCAAATATTTCACATATAGTGGAAGTTGTGAGCATGTATATGAACAATCCATGTAAAGAACATTGGGGGATAAAAAGTGTAGTCTCAGGTATTTGAGAGGTACTACTACTCATGCATTATGTTTTGGAGGTTCAAACACTTTTGTATAGGGATATGTTGATTCAGATATAGTAGGTGATACAGATAGCAGGAGGAACACCATAGGGTATGTTTTTACTATAAGTGGAACAACAATAAGTTGGATTTCGAAAATTCAAAAGGTTTTTGCACTTTCAACAATGAAAGCAGAGTATGTTTATGCTACAAAGGCTAGTAAAGAGATGATTTGGTTACAAAGGTTTATGGAGGAATTGGGAAAGAAACAAGGGAATAAAATGTTGTACTGTGACAACTAGAGTCCCATTCATCTTGAAAATAACTCAACCTTCCATTATAATACTAAAAATATACAACTTAGGTACTAGTTCATATGATCCGTGTTCGAAGATGGACAATCAAAGTTGGAGAAGATACATACTAGCCAAAATTCTACGAACATGTTAACAAAGGTAGTAACCGGGGAGAAACTGAGTTTCTGCTTAGTTTCAATTGGCCTTCAAGAATAAAGGTGAACATGAGAAACTTGCTAGGTCCAAGGTGTATCATAGTCCAACAAGTACAATAGTAGTGTAATATATGTGATTACTCTCCAAGTGGGAGATTGTTGGTTGTGCAGCCTGATTATCTTCTTGGTTCAGGGGTCTTGTTTCAATCGTGTTTGGATCCCATTTCCTGATGGGGGGGGTTTGGGAGGGATTCCCCCCCACATTTGGAGCCAAGGGGTCCGGGGGGGTGTAGCGGAACCTTATGGAGCCCCCCTGAAGAGAAATTTTGGGAAAATTACCTTGTAAAATATTGCAATTTCGTAGTCAATCCGAACTGTTTATCATTAGGTTGCAGATCTCACGGTAGAAGTTATGTTAGGGTTTTTTTTCCCTAGAAGGAAACCCTCTTTTTTTGTATGAGAGAATTGTATTGCGGCTAGGTATGAGTGTGGATATTATATTCTGAGAGAGGAGATTGTGAGATCAAGAAGAGGAAGTTACAATAGGTGTGTTGTAGGTTGTATCCCTTCATTTGCTGGATAATAATATAGGAAATACCTGGCAATTTATCTGGTGGATGTAGTCCATATTGGGTGAACCACATATATTTGTTTCTCTATTGTATTGTGTATCTTTTTTGTTTTATTTCTGCATCTGTTTTATATTATTTCTTTGCGATCCTTTTTTTTTCTAACACTATCGGGTATCGGGCTCCCATAACTTTTTAACACTGCACATAAACCATCTACCTCTATTTAGATATGCCAATATCATGGACCCCACTACTGGGTCACCGGGCCAACGGAATCTTGGGGCCCCATCCCCCCAAAACATTCACTGGGCTTACACTCTGCTTTCTCTCGGTCTCCCGATATCCGATATTAGAACCATGTTGCTATGTGTTTTGACTACGGTAGTGATGTGGTAGATGAGGTGTCTTTCGCGTGACTCTCCGTACTGTCTTGTATGCTTACATTGCAGATGATGTGGCCTCTCTGTGGTTCAAGCATGGTTTTTGATTTTGCATTGGAGCTGGCCCATCGGGCATTGACCCATCAGGTATCGGGCCCACCAGGATATCGATCCCTCTCCCCCATACATTTTGGCAATGCATTTCGAGGAAATTTTCCAGTACTCCAGTATCCGGTACACTGGGACCCATAACCAAAATTTAATTCTTTGCGCATGGTTTTGTATCTCACCGTTCATATTCAAACCATGTTATTTTTCCTTTGCAATATAAACCTATTAAAATCAAGATTCATTATGGATGTGGGATATATCAATTTTGTGGGAATGCTTCCACTGCGCCCTCAGACTTCAACTCCGAATCACTTACAAAAATCATTGTTTCCAGGGTTTATATCTCGTTGAACTTCCAATTGTGATCACTCATCTGCTTGCCACAAAGGCTTGACCACATCTCCCCTACATGATCATAACTTCTTCTGCATTGTCAGGCTTATTGTTACTATATATTTATTTATGTTTCTTCCTTGATCTCATCCCTCTACTCTTATTCAATAGGGTCATCTAGTCCATTGTCCATTCACCATTTCTCTTCAAATTTGTGCATGGTTCGATTCTCTTTGGTCCTGGCAGTCTCCCCTTGTGTCATCAATGACAACAATTTTCAACAAACTCCCCCTTTGTCATTGATGGAAACCACAATCAATTCTAATACTACGTTCTCATCTAATTTGGATGCTTCCTACAAGTCTCCCCTTGCCTCTTTACTCTCCCCCTTTGACATCAATGGAAAAGGTATTTTCTCCCCCTTAAAACATACTCTTCATTTTTCCCCCTGCAACCAACAACCTTCTCTTTTTCTGTAGCTCCCCCTGAGCTTGTGCTCATCTTGTAGTGCTTCAGTTATTGGATAGCATAGGTACCACTCCCAGCTTTTTTCTAATATACTCAAATGTTTCTCCAGGAAGAGGTTTTGTAAAGATATCAACAACTTGTTATTTTATACCAATATATTCTAGCTTGACATTTTGTTCTATGACTTGCTCTATTAAAAAATGGTATTTAATTATAATGTGATTTGTTTTTGAATGCATAATTGGAATCTTTGAAATGTTTATTGCATTGGTATTGTCACATAGTATCAATATGGGATGACCATACTCTACCTTAATGTCCTTCAACGTTTGTTTCATCCAAAGAACTTGTGTAAATCAGGTTGTTGTTGTAATGTATTATACTTCTATTATAGATAGAGAGATTTATGATTGCTTCTTGATGAACCAAGATACTAGATTGTCTCCCATAAAGAATGCTCCACCACTGGTGGTTTTTCTATCATCCACATTTCCTACCCAATTTGCATATGTGTAAGTTGTCATAGAAAAGTCTTTTCTTATGGGATACCATAAACCAAAGTCCAATGTGCCTTTTAGATATCTAAATATCCTTTTGATTGCCTGAAAATCTGTTTCCTTTGGTGTAGCTTGAAACCTTCAACTAACCCTACTTCCTACATAATATTTGGTCTCGAAGCTGTCATATATAGAAGGCTGCCTATCAATGATCTCTACAAAGTTTGTTTTGCTTCCTTTGATTCAACTTCTTTACTTAGCTTACAACTAATGACCATGGGTGTGATGATAGGTTTACAATATTCCATCTCAAAATTCTTCAACATATCTTTGATATATTTGGTCTCAGAAATGAATATGCCTTTGATGGTTTGAGTAATTTGCAGCCCTAGAAAGAATGAAAATTCTCCAAGCATGCACATCTCAAATTATTTTTGCATTTCTTCAACAAAATTTTGGCTCATTTGATCAACATTACTTTCATTTTTACTTCCAAAAATGATATCATCCACATATACCACAACAATGAACATACTTCATGACTTATTTTTATGTAGAGATTTCTATTTGTTGTTCCTCTTCTGTAACCTTGTTGTTGTAAGTACTTATCAAGTCTTGAATACCATGCTATGGGAGCTTTCTTTAATCCATAAAGTGCTTTCTTCATATGCAAACATAGTCTTCATTTTCTAATAATGAGAATCCTTTAGGTTGTTCAATGTACACTTCTTCCTCTAAATCTCCATTCAAGAATACTGACTTGACACCCATATGATATAATTTGAAGTTCTTAAAGATTCCAAATGAAGGTTTTCAGGTCCTATCAACTTGCCTACTGGGTCTATCTTTGACCATAGTTAGGCTCTAAGTTTCAACTGCCAGGTAAAGTATTTTTTGTTGTTTTATAACAACCAACATTCCAAAAGTTTCTTGCTGATTTGTTACGGTTATACTTGCGATTTTGGGTGCTCTAGCATGTAGTTTTAGTGTCCAGATATTAGCACATGCATACCAAAATAAATACAACACACCTATAGATATTTATATCTGAAAATAAAGAGATGTAAGAGAATAATCAATGCATTTGTGTACACAGGTATTTTTGGTCAACATGACCCTCGATAAAACCCCCCCTGGGGAAAACCAATTTGGAATATGTATGTATATATGAGGAAAGCAAAAGAAGGAATACATAAAGTACAATAAATGATGGAACCTGATACAATAAAAACTCGATCTGAGTTTATATAAAATCCCAAAACCTCCATGTGCGCCCCACATACAAGCTGTCGAATCCACTGAATCTTCTCCAACTACAAACTATGAGCTCAGATCTAGAAATCCCTCCACAGTAATGAAGCTCTGCTGAATGGATTTCCTCTGCAACTGATCTCATTGCAATATGATGGCTAGAATTCCCTCAACAACTGATGCGCCCCAATCTGGCAATGCGCCCTCCATAGAAGTAGAACCTCTCTAGTAAATAAACCAAGCAAGTAGCTAGTAGCCTCCCTCCATGAAAGCTAGCACCCAAGCTCAAGAATCCTCACAAAACTGACCTCATGCTCATCCTCCAAGAGCCCATCTCTCAATGAACAAATGAGTGAATGAACAATGTGCCCTCCTTCACCCTTTGCGCCCCTCTTTGACATCCAAAAGTAAACCTAGAGTATGAATGGTGGAGATCATCTCATCTCCCATCCAATCAATGGTTGAGATCTCCCCATAAATATCTAAGTCATTAACCCACTTTGGGTCAAGTTTCCTAAGTCAACTTTATGTCTCTAATTCACCCCTTTGTGAATTAATAGTCACTTTTAGGCCAAAATGACTAAATTTCACTTTAGACAAAGTCAAAGTGAAATTGGAAAAAAGTACAAGGTACATTTAAGTGTATTGTCCTTCCCTCATGTGCTAAGGAGGTCATAAGCACATGGGGAACAACTCTCCAAGGTAAAAAACTCAACACTCCCTCTTACTGAGGAAGGTGTTCCTCACCAAGTCCATCTTGTCTCTGAAATATACATGCTGGCACCGTGGTAGGGCCTTGGTGAGACTATCTGCAACCTGGTCATTTGTAGATACATACTGCAACTGAACTTCCCCTCTCTGAACCTAGTCACAAATGAAGTGGTACCTGATCTCAATATTCTTCGACCAGTCATGAAACATTGTATTCTCAGAGAGTTTTATGCAACTCTGATTATCATAGTGAATGACAGTCGGTGACATATCCCGACCAAATAAAAAAACCAACATCTTACGAAGCCAAATGGCCTCACAATTGGCATGAATGGCCACCATATACTTTTCCTCGGACGAATTCAAAGCAACTGACTTCTACTTTCGGTTGAACCGGGAAACAAGTCCTGACCCCAAACTGAAGCAACACCTTGAGGTGCTTTTCCTGTCAGTAGCACATCCTTCCCAATCTGAATCTGTGTAGCCAACCAAACTAACTCCATATCCCTTGACATAGTCTAGGCCATAGTCCACTGTCCCAGCAACATATCTCAAGACATGTTTTTCCCCAACCATTTGAACACTCCTCGGCTCAACCATGTACTGGCTGAGTGTGTTCATGACAAAACATATATCTGGTCTGGTGTTAACCAGATACATGAGTGAATCGATCAACTACCTGTATACTGTGGCATCCACCAACTGTTATCTGAAGCACTAAGATTCTTCCATTTGGTGATCATAGGTGTATACATGGGTCTGTAGTCCTCCATCTGAAACCTACTCAAAATATCTGCTACATACTTCCCCTTCTCGATAAATATGTGACCCTCCTCCTGCCATACCTCCATAACCAGAAAGTAGTGCATCAATCCGATATCACTCATCTCAAACTATGATGCAAGTCCTAACTTGCACTCAGCTATGAGATCCTCGGCTCCAGTAATGAATAAATAATACACATACAAAATGAGAATGAGCATGTCCTCACCCCTAATGATGAAATAGAGGCTTGGATCAACATCGCTCTTCTTGAAGCCCATCTGAAGAAAATAAGTATCAATGCATGAATACCAAGCTCGGGGAGCTTACTTCAGACCATATAGTGCCTTCCTCAGAAGACACATGTGATTCTCCCTGTCACTCACCTCAAACCCCTGTGGCTGCTCTATGTACACCTCCTCCTCAATAAAGCCATTCAAAAATGTGGTTTTCACATCCATCTAGTGAATGCGCCAACCCATCTCTGTTGCTATGGCAATGATAGTCCTGATAGAAGTGTATCTCGCAACTGGTGTGAAAGTCTCGTCATAATAGACTCCCTCAATCTGTGAGAAGCCTCATGCCACAAAACGAGCCTTGTGTTTCTCCACGCTGCCATCTGCAACAATCTTAGTCTTGTACAACCACCTGGAAGTCACAACTGACTTCCCCACTGGCCTCAGAACCACATCCCAGACATCATTGCACATAATGGAGTCATACTCCTCTACCATGGTCTCTCTCTAGACCTGATGGTCCACTGTTTGTGCAAAATTATGCGGCTCAGTATCCCTAATACTCGTCACTAGTGCCAAATATGATCCCAATCTGACTGGTGGCCTGCTCTCTTTGATCTGGCTCTTAGGATCCCCCACATTCTCCCTGGTATCCTTTAGGGTCTCCTAAAACCATCTAGGTCTCCTCTTCCCTGAAGTGGTCAATGGAGAAGTAAGGCCTCTCTGCCCAAGAGTGACTGCCTCAGGACTCGTCTCAACACTCTGAGATCCTGAAGTCTGTGCCCCATCTGACTGAAAATGCACTGACTGTGACCCTGAAGCTGTGCATGGTGACCCTGTCACCCCTGATACTGGTGTACTTGATGACTGAGGTTGTGATCCCTCTAAGACTGCAACTGGAAACTCTGCATCATCCTCAAATCCAACTCTCGACTCAAGAGATCTCACAAAATCCATATCCTCCTCAAATATGACATCTCTGCTCACCACCACTTTCCTAAGTGGAGGAATGTAGATGCGATAGGATTTCAACACCTTTGAGTATCCAACTAGAATCCCCTACTGGGCTGTGGGGTCTAGCTTTGTCCTCCTCTCCAAGGGGACATGAGAGAAAGTCAAGCACCCAAATATCCTGATGTGATCGACATCAAGCCTCCTATCAGTGAAGGCCTCCTTAGGAGTCATCTTCCCCAATATCTTGTGGCGGCTCATGTTCTGTAGGTAAACTGCAGTAGCATATGCCTCTGTTCATAAGTACAAAGGAAAAATCTGATCATGTAACATGGATCTGGCTGCACTGGTAATGGCCCGGTTCTTCCTCTCGGCAACCCTATTCTGCTGGGGGTTGTAAGGTACGATCATCTGTCTCCTAATGCCATGCTGTGCACATAAGTCTACAAACTGTCTCGAGGAATAATCTCCCTCGTTATTCGACTGCAAGACTTTGATCTTCTTTCCCGATTGGTTCTCCAGAAGAGATTTGAAATCTAGGAACTATGTGAATACCTCACTCTTGGCCTTTAGGAAATAGATCCAAGTCTTCCTCGAGTAGTCATCAATAAATGTGAGATATTACTCACAACGACTCAAGGAACTATGAGTCATGGGCCCACACACATCCATGTGTACTAAATCCAATATCCTAGCTAACCTGGTGTCACTGCTGGGGAATGATGCCTTGGCAAACTTGCCAAGCACATATGCTCAACAAACATGTTGATTCTCTATGCTGATTTGTGGCACTCTCGTCACAACCTCTCTCAATCCTACAAGATCCCCATGATGTAGGTGGGCCATCCTATGATGCCATAACTCACATAACTATCTGCTGCTATCACTACTTGCTGCCAATGCATGAAGTAGCTGAAAAAGCAATCTGAACAGTTTCCACTCTCTCACTCCAATCACCTATCCTGAGGCTAGTGAAGACCCCCGAGGATGAATCAATACCTTGATGCCTCTGAATGTCACCTCAAAACCTCTATCCTAGAGGGTGGAAATTGAAATCAAATTATTCTTCATGCCAGGGACATAAGAATGTCCATAAACGATATGGGTGGCATGCCGTCTCTCTGAAAGGCAACTGTGCCAACCCATGCAACTCTGACAACTCTGTCATCTCTAAGAGAAATCTCAATCCTGACCTTGGTGTCTCTGAGATCAGAAAAATGCTCTTGAAATTTGATCATATGGCTTGAAGCCCCACTATCAATATACCAGATACTAGGTGTCATCTCAACTGAAGTGCAACATATGAGGAAAACACACTCTCTCTGAAATTGTATCTAAAAGTCTATCTCCTTTGCTGTAGCTGCGGTACCACCCTTCTTCTTCTTCCTGTTCGGGCACTGTCCAATATACTGCCCAAACTTCTTACAAACAAAGCCCTTCACTTTGCTCATATCTCTCTTCTGACCACTCCCCTGACCACTGCTGCTCTCTCCTCCTCCACTCCCTTGTGTTTAGGCCCCAAACTTGGGACCCTGCCGACCCCCACAGTCGACCTTCTTCTTTCCCTTTGTCCAAAGAGAAAGATCCTCCTCACCCTAACCAATATGTTTCTGCCGTTGTCTAGAAGCCTCGACTGCAAGCCTAATATCCTCCTGGACGAAGTCATCCCACATCCTCTTCCATGTACGCATGACCTCCTGGGCAACAATGCCCCATACAAATGGACCCCACGGTTTGGTGAATCTATTCATAGCTTGCCTCACCAAAGAGTTAGGGTTCACAATCTCTCTGATGGCTGCCAACTCATCTCTGATCTGAGTGTAACGACCAAGGAATGAAGTTACCAACTCATCCTTGAGCATGCGAATGCCCTAGAGTCGGTCATGAAGAACCATGATATGGTTCTCATTGGAGCTCTCATACAACTTGCATAGAGATGCCCACATCTCATATGCACAAGTCTTCGCCATCAAATGGGGTATGATGTGGTCACGCACTACGTCACAAATGGTCCTTTTTTCCTTGTTGTTCATTTTCCTGAACTATGCCACCAAGACATGAGTAGTGACAGGAATGGGGGGAATATTTGCCTCGACTATATCCCATAGCTCGAGGTCCTCTAAGATGAAGACCATCCTCGCCTTCCAAGGTGACCAATTGCTAGCCCATGCTATCCTGTCCTCAACTCGCATCTGAGATGCTGACATGTCTGCCAAACTGCAATCCCCAAATGATGCTCACACTACCAAGGAAAACACCGTCTCACTCCTTACAACACATATGTGAAAAGAGACAAGTGTAATCTGACCTCACTCCTAACAAAATAGGTGTGAAAATAGGTAAAGTCAAATCAGCTTCACTCCTACTACATAGGTTTGAAAAGATACTGATGACAAGTGTACAAAACTGCCCAACTTTCCTCTGCAAAAATCTGACCTCTAAGAACCACTGAATGAGTCAATGGTTGTCCTTAAAAATATTCCAAGAAGATGTATATGAAAACCAACAAAATGCTGTCCCAAATGCTCAGAATTTCAGCCACCTCTACTCTGATACCATGAAGATTTTTAGGTCCTATCAGCTTGCCTACTGGGTCTGTCTTTGACCATAGTTAGGCTCTAAGTTTCAACTTCTAGGTAAAGTATTTTCTGTTGTTTTATAACAACCAATAGTCCAAAAGTTTCTTGCTGATTTGTTATGGTTATACTTGTCATTTTGAGTGCTATAGCATGTAGTTTTAGTGTCCAGATGTTAGCACATGAATACCAAAATAAATACAACACACCTATAGATATTTACAGCTGAAAATAAAGAGATCTAAGAGAGTAATCAATGCATTTGTGTACACAAGTATTTTTGGTCAACATGACCCTCAATAAAACCCCCCTCGGGGAAAACCAGTTTGGAATATGTATGTATATATGAGGAAAAAAGAAGAAGGAATACAACAAGTACAATAAATGATGGAACCTGATACAATAGAAACTTTATCTAAGTTGATATACAAGCCCAAAACCTCCAAGTGCGCCCCAGAATGGTGCGCCCCACATACAAGCTGTCGAATCCACTGAATCTGCTCCAACTGCAAACTGTGAGCTCAGATATGAAAACCCCTCCACAGTAATGAAGCTCTATTGAATGGATTTCCTCTGCAACTGATCTCACTGCAATCTGATGGCTAGAAGTCCCTCAACAACTGATGCGCCCCGATTTGGCAATGCGCTCTCCACAGAAGTAGAACCTCTCCAGTAAATAAACCAAGCAAGTAGCTAGTAGCCTCCATCCATGAAAGCTATGTTGGTTGTGGAGCTTGATTATCTTCCTGATTTAGAGGTCCTTGCTTTTAGCTGTGTTTATACCCCATGAAGACTTTACACCCCAAAAATATGTACACTCTTCCATGTGAGGGAGTTTAGAGGGGGGGTACCCCCTCTGTGGGGTCCGGGGGGGGGGCTATCCCCCTGGTTGGGGGGTTCGGGGTCAAAGCCCCCGAAGGAAAAATTGTCTTGTAAATTTATATTGTAATTTCATTGTAAATCTGAACTGTTCATTATAAGGTCGCACATCTAACGATAGAAATTGTGTTAGGGTTTTTTTCCCTAGAAGGCAACCCTCTGTTACGAGAGAAATGTATTGTGGCTATGCATTATGGCGAGTATTGTATTCTGAGAGAGGAGACTATGAGAGAAAGAAGAGGAAGTTACAACGAGTTTTTCTATAGGTTGTATCCCTTCATTTGTTGGATAATAGTAAAGGAAGGACCTGGAAATTTCTCTGGTGGACGTAGCCCACACTGGGTAAACCACGTAAATCTGTGTCTATCTTGTATTGTGTATCTTCTGTGTTTTGTTTCCGCATTTGTTTTCTTTTATTGCTCTGCGGTCCTATTTTTCTAACAACTGGTATCAGAGAGAAAGGTAACTCGCAGGAAAAGAGGGTTCCTGGTTCGAATGGGAGCAATGGCGGAAGATGGAAAGTTTAGGGTCGAGAAATTTAATGGCCAAAACTACTAGTTATGGAAGATGCAGATGGAAGATTATTTATATCGGAAGGATCTATTCCTACCATTGGGCAGAGTAGCAAAGAAGTCGACAACCATGAAGGACGAAGAATGGGAGATTCTTGACAGAAAGGCTCTAGGAACGATACGGTTGAGCTTGGCAACGTCAGTGGATTTCAATATTTCGAAAGAAAAGACAACAAAGGATCTGATGGACATGTTGGCTAAACTGTATGAAAAACCCTCGGCATCTAATAAGGTATTTCTAATGAAGAGATTATTTAATATGAAGATGTCAGAAGGTGGGTCTGTTGTAGATCATTTAAATGAATTTAATACAGTTACTAATCAGCTAAGTTATGTAAAAGTGGAATTTGATGATGAGGTTAGGGATCTTCTAATATTGTGCTCATTGCCAGAAAGATGGAATGGCTTGGTCATGGTTGTAAGTAACTCTGTTTCTGGTTCAAATACTTTAAAATTTGATGATGTTGTTGGTGTTATCCTTAGTGAGGAAATGTGACGAAAAAGCACAGGTGAGACAACAGGTAATGCGTTGAACATGGAGAACAGGGGAAGAAAAAAGGATAAAGGAAAGGGCTTAGGTAACCGCGGGAATTCTAGGAAGGGAAGATCCAAATACATACTTGGAAAGATAGAGTGTTGGAATTGTGGGAAGAAAGGACATCTGAAGAAAGATTGCAGAGCTCCAAAGAAACAAAGAGAAGGACAACAAGAGAGAAATCAAGAAGCAAATGTAACAGGTGATGTGTCACAATATGCTTTGATTCTTTCTGTAGATAATATTTCTAACTCTTAGGTAGTAGATTCAGGAGCTTCATTTCATGCCACACCCCATAGGAAACATTTTCTAGATTATGTTCAAGGTGATTTTGGACAGGTTCATTTGGGTGATGATGCACCATGCA
>JZKD02S0970363.1:12104-30198 GCA_000966675.3 Picea glauca | reverse complement strand
AAAGGAGGTTGCCCCCTTGAAGAGGCTTATTATCTGAAATTATCTCTTTTTCAAGGCGTTGAGTACTTTTCCTGAGGTTTTTCTATGCTATATTGATGTTTGGTTCTTAACACTTTTCTACAGGGATATGTTGATTCAGATATGGCAGGAGATAAAGACAGTAGGAGGAGCACCACAGAGTATTGTTGAAGGAAAATCTCCCTGCGGACAGGTAGATCTCCTCTTGAGAGCTAGAATCTTAACTCTTAAGACATAAAACGCTCAATGTGGACACTGACTTCCTTTCAGATCTATACAAACTAATGCATGAGGAGGAAGGAGAAAAGAAGTACCTTTTACCAGTGTTTGTCCCTGCACGCTCTGAGTTGAGCTCCGATCTTTCGCTCCTCGATGAGCCCTGTAGACAAACAATAGTAAAACCACTTCCTACTCTATTGATATTAGCTTGAAAATAGATCTATCTATCAGCGACAAGTTCATGTAAGATCAAACACAAACTAGAAAGAAACATGCCAAGCATGTCATATTGATGAGAACAATGACAGAAGTAACTTACAATCATAGATGCGAATGCGATAGCTTCGTCAAGTCCCCTTTGTCTAACCCTTGCTCAAAAGATCCACGACCCGGATGACAAAAAATTCACTGATTACTCTCCTCCAGTCCACTGTGTGTTTCCTATGAGATCATAGGTTTCATGCTAGAAATTCTTCCCCCTTTCCACCATGATAGAGCCCGTTTATATAGGTTTAGAGAGGCTTAACCTCTTGAGGTATCTTTAGGGTAAGTTGAGGATTTTCCTCCTTGAACCAAGGATCTTCTCCTAAGATCATGGCTAAACCAGGAATTCGAATGCAACTGCCTTCCAAGATTGAAAGATCCTCCCCTTAATCTCCTCAACAGATCAACTGCTGCTCAGAATAGGCAGCGCTCCCTTAAAAAGTCCATCAATGCTATAGCACTCCCTAGTAGGCTTTTGGGGGGTGCCAGTGCTCTAAAGATCTATAACGCTCCTTTAGAGGGGAATTTTGGTGTTATAACACTCCCTAACACCTTATAGGGGAGCGCCAGCGCTCCTAAGGGTGATGTAGGGGAGCGCTCTCTTCTAAAACTTTAGTTTGAAAGCTTCTTTCAGGTGGCAAGAGATACATGACTTCAGTTAACCATCCCTCTTCCTCCAAATTAGGTGTTTGGGGTATTCTAAGTGTCTCCTTAGTGTCATCATCATGGAAGTATGATTTTCTTGACATTTGCGACACTTGTGAACAACATGCGACACTTGCGACAGTTGTGAACAACGTGCGACACTTATCAAAGCGAGTAATGTTGATGTGTAACATATTGCCCCCCAAAGTATGAAGTTAGAAGATGAGAACTGATAACTGAAATGCTTTGTAGACTTTCAAGCAAGGGTATAGACGCGGAGAACCTGACAGAAGCTGCACACAAACACCCAACAAATCTTATGACACGTTTCAAAATCCAAGGCAGGCATACCTATGCTTGGGTGATCACGACTTGCAAGATATGGCTGCCATAAAATACATTGCAGATCCATAATTGTATTGACAAAAAGGGTATAGCCACCGAGGATACCGTGTGGATCTATACATGACCTGAACTGATCGAAGCCATGAAGAATACACAGTGGATCTACGAGATGAAAAGACATAGCCACAACCAATACAAAGTGGATCTATGTAACAATATATGTGTCATTGTTCAAGAGAAACTCCTTTGCAACCTGGGCAAAGTACATATCAAAGTGATCACTCAACCCAGGGTCTTCTTACCGATCTTGATGTAGTACGAATCTAACCATGTGAATATATGTCCTGATTTCGAACATGGAAAAAACCACTTGATTACCGGTCAATGATGTAAACCGTTAACAAGCGCGAGGGAAATCACCATTAATGTCAATGATTCCTAAGGTACCCTAGTACATTCCAACGAATGTGAATGGATGAGCTGGAGTCGAACATCCACAGAATCATCTGATCAGAGGTCAATGGTGTAAACCTACTTTCGGATGTGAGGAGGCCTGCCATTGAGGCATGCAGGTCCCAAAGTACTAACTGGTTTCTAAGCCTAGTTCCCAGATAATGTGTTGAAGTCGACAGGAATAGGCTCGTCGAAGGAGGGCCTTAATGTATCCCCTATCAACGACACAAAACAGACATAGAGATGTAATTGGTAGATCAAATGAACATGGACTGACACGAGCATTGAGACAAGATATTTGTGATGGCTGACTCTAAAGGCAGATACTTCCCTTGAACATTGAGGCACGAGAGCAGAAACATGACATGGACCAAAACTTGATGATGCAGTGGATGCTGTGACTTACGTTAGGTGACCCAGAGGAGTGAAAGAAAATCCAAGGATTGGCTCAGTGCAGAGGTTCAACGGATTATAATGCATGCAAAAGACAAAGTGCTGTGTTCAAGGGCGACTCTAAGAATTACTTGGTAATGTTCTCAAGAGACTACTTGGCTTGCTTCTTTCAAATTTTCCCCCATTCAGATAGACGAGTACCTCTTTTTAATTTAGCGAGATCGAGGAGGGTAACACATGCTTGATATAACTCACCTTCGGTAAGTTCCTCTTCCTTTGTTTAACGAACTGGAAGAAGTAAGGGTTCGGTCCCATATGGGCCTATCGATGTTTTGTTTAGCGAGTCCAAAGACAGAAAACTCGAAGGTTTTTCATGATTATAGAGTCTGTAAAAACACTTAAAAGAGAACTCTCTCAGTTCCTTTTTTGTAAAGTAGTCCGATGAGACCGAAAAAGAGATAAACTATTGCTCAACAGAGATTTTCTTCAAATACTTTAACGAGCGTGAAGAGAACAAGGTCTCTCAGTAATCTTTTCATGTTTAGAGAGTCTAAAAAGAACTTAAAGATGACTCCAATGCTGTCCTTTTTCTTAATGTTCATCTCGCGAGGCTGAAAAAAGAGATAAATTATCACTCGAAAGATGCGCTTTCAAACCTTTTAATGAGTGGGAAAGGAAGCAAGATCACTCGAAAATCTTTTCATGTTTAGATAGTTTGAAAAGAGCTTAAAGGAGACTCCAGGGGGTTCCTTTTTCGTGTATCCATACAGGTACGAAAAATAGATAAAAGTATACCTGGATGCATTCTCATGTATTTACGAGCACGAGAAAGAACAAAGACTAAGCTCGGTATGCCCCCAGCTTGAAAGCTAGTGGCTTAACTCCAGAAAGATGAGCAAAGGCTGGAGACATGCCCTCCAAGCTTCGTTTCATTCACTAGCTCTGAGGTCGTCACCAATTTCTCTAGTAGATGAGAAAAAGGAGAAGGGTGGATGAAAAGAAGGTTCAAGAGAGGTGACTATTTCATTTTTAATGAGCTTGACACAGGAAAAGAACTATGCTCAAGGCCTCTGTTTCATTTTTTAACGAGCTTGCCACAGAGAAGAGAAACTATGCTCATGGTTTCATCCGGATCATGGCCTCCAAGAGAATAATGCTCTGGAAGGGTACCATGTCAATGGATAAAACGTGGTCATGGCCTCCAGAAGATCTTCGCTCGATGGAAGATAATCACTCGAGAAGAAACACATGTTGAGGGTCGCGATAGGAGTAAAGAGATCAGGCTCCAATAAGCCTACCGAAGAAATCACCATGCCCACTACTAGATCCAAATCGTCGGAAGTTGAGGTCATGGGGGACAATGCCACATAATTTACATGCGGTGGGGGCAATACTGTCTGCATATAAGAACCACTTAGGGAGGTAACCCAGTCGGGGCCGATGAATGAAAGTTGATCAATAGTCACAATTCTTCCATTGTGAGGGAAAGATATCACACGAAAAAGAGTGGATACAATAGCTTTCATGGCATAGACATAATCCCGCCCAAGGAGTAAAGAAAAATCCAAGGGGTCTCGAACTACCATGACATCGATAAAGACAATTTTCCCTCCCAAAGTTACAGGAAACTGAGGAAGGATCCCTAAAGGTTGACTAGTTCTTTTGTTAAAAGATAACATATTCTGTGTAACTGGTGCAAACTGTGTATAACCCAAAGCATACCAAACAACAGAAGACAAAATACTAACGGACACACCTTCATCTATCAACGTTTGAGGAACGTCCCGACCACGAACCTGTACTGTAATCTGGAAAGGAATGTGAGAGGGAAGATGAGGTCTAGTTAGCACACCCCAATAAAAAAGGATGGCCTCATTACTTGGAGGGGGTTTCATAGGAGAAGGAGGAATGCCCCCCGGTACGGTAGAGTCTGTATTAACGAGAAAAACATGGGCAGTATCGGGTTTACTCTCTATAAGGAGAGTAGGATCGACCGATGATTGGATCGGATCAACCAATGGTGGACTTGGATAGACCACTTTGGCACTCTTCACAGGAAGAGTGGGACTAACCGAGGAAGGGACTGGATTAGTCACTTTGACATTCCGAAATGGAGGAATGGGATAGACCGATGGCGAAACTGGATTGACCACTTGAGTTTCATTCTCCAAGGGAAGAATGGGGTCGATGGATGGAAACAGATCGACCGCTTTGGTGTCACTCTCTAACTGGAGAGTGGGATCGATTGAGGATGAAAACAGATCGACCACTTTGGTGTCACTCTTTTGATGAAGAGTGGGGCTGATCGATGACAGAACTAGATCAGCTACTTGGGTTCGTGGTTCAATCAAGGAGGAAACTAGATTGACCACCTGATCAACCAGACTGACCAAGGATGGAGCCGGATTGACCAGTCCATCAACCAATGACGGGTCGGAGGAAATCTTACGATAACCTTTTGGAAGTTGAAGTTTTTCCAAAAGAGAAGAAGCCTCGTCCATGCGAGGACAAAGGTGAGAGTAATGATTACCTTTACATAACATGCAAGGGAACTCTTTTGTCTTAAGAGTTAAGAGTCTAGCTCTCAAGAGGAGATCTACCTATCCGCAGGGAGATTTTCCTTCAACAGAAACTGGTGACTCCACTGGGGACATTGACTTCCTTTTAGATATATACAAACTAATGCATGAGGAGGAAAGAGAAAAGAAGTACCTTTTACCTGTGTTTGTCCCTTCACACTCCGAGTTGAGCTCCAATATTTCGCTCCTCGATGAGCCCTGTAGAAAAACAATAGTACAACCACTTCCTACTCTATTGATATTAGCTTGAAAATAGATCTATCTATCAGCGACAAGTTCATGTAAGATCAAACACAAACTAGAAAGAAACAGGCCAAGCGTGTCATATTGATGAGAACAATGACATAAGTAACTTACAATCGTAGATGTGAATGCGACAGCTTCGTCAAGTCCCGTTTGTCTAACCCTTGCTCGAAAGATCCACGACCCGGATGACAACAACTTCACAGATTACTCTCCTCCAGTCCATTGTGTGTTTCCTATGAGATCATAGGTTTCATGCTAGCAATTCTTCCCCCTTTCCACCATGATAGAGCCTGTTTATATAGGTTTAGAGAGGATTAACCTCTTGAGGTATCTTTAGGGTAAGTTGAGGATTTCCCTCCTTGAACCAAGGATCTTCTCCTAAGATCATGGTTGAACCAGGAATTTGAATGCAACTGCCTTCAAAGATTGAAAGATCCTCCCCTTAATCTCCTCAATAGATCAACTGCTGCTTAGAATAGGCAACGCTCCCTTAAAAAGGCCATCAGAGCGCTATAGCGCTCCCTAGTAGGCTTTAGGGGGGCACCAACGCTCTAAATATCTATAACGCTCCTTTAGAGGGGTAGTTTGGTGTTATAACGCTCCCTAGCACCTTATAGGGGAGCGCAAACTCTCCTAAGGGTGATGTAAGGGAGCGCTCTCTTCTAAAACTTTAGTTTGAAAGCTTCTTTCAGGTGGCAAGAGATACCTGACTTCAGTTAACCATCCCTCTTCCTCCAAATCAGGTGTTTGGGGTATTCTACGTGTCTCCTTAGTGTCGTCATCATGGCAATATGCTTTGCTTAACATTTGCGACACTTGTGAACAACATGCGACGCTTGCGACAGTTGTGAACAATGTGTGACACTTGCGACACTTATCAAAGCGAGTAATGTTGATGTGTAACAAGTATGTTTTTACTATAGGTGGAACAACAGTAAGTTGGATTTCGAAACTGCAAATTTTTTTTGCACTTTCAACAACAGAGGCAGAGTATGTTGCTGCTGCAAAGGCTAGTAAAGAGATGATTTGGTTACAGAGGTTTATGGAAGAATTGGGAAAGAAGTAGGAGAACAACAGGTTGTACTGTGATAGTCAGAGTGCCATTCACCTTGCAAAGAACTCAACCTTTCATTCGAAGACTAAGCATATACAATTGAGGTACCATTTCATACAATCCATCTTGGAAGATGGACATTTGAAGTTGGAAAAGATACACACTAGCCAGAATCCTGCAGACATGTTAACAAAGGGAGTAACCAGGGAGAAACTGCGTTCTTACTCAGTTTTAGTTGGTCTTCAAGAATGAAGATGAAGATGAGAAATTTGCCAGGTCCAAGAAGGTTCAGAGTCCAGCGTATACAATAGCGATGGAGTTGTTGAGATTAGTCTCCAAGTGGGAGATTGTTGGTTGTGGAGCCTGATTATCTTCTTGATTCAGACATCCTTGCTTTCAGCTGTGTTTATACCCCATGAAGAATTTACACCCCAGAAGTATGTACACTCTTCCACGTGGGGGAGTGCAGAGGGGGGGTACCCCCTCTGTGGGGTCCGGAGGCGAAGTCCCTGAAGGAAAAATTGCCTTGTAAATTTATATTGTAATTTCATTGTAAATATGGACCGTTCATTATAAGGTCACAGATCTAACGATAGAAATTATGTTAGGGTTTTTTTCCCTAGAAGGCAACCCTCTGTTATGAGGGAAATGTATTGCGACTATGCATTATGGCGAGTATTGTATTATGAGAGAGGAGATTGTGAGAGAAAGTTACAACGGGTTTTGTTGTAGGTTGTATCCTTTCATTTGTTGGATAATAATAAAGGAAGGACTTGGAAATTTTTTCTGGTGGACGTAGCCCACACTGGTGAACCACATAAATCTGTGTCTCTCTTGTATTGTGTATCTTCTGTGTTTTGTTTCTTCATTTGTTTTATTTTATTGCTCAGCAGTCCTGTTTTTCTAACAAGCTAGTGCCCAAGCTCAAGCATCCTCACAAAACTGACTTCATGCTCATCCTCCAAGAGATCCTCTCTCAATGAACAAATGAGTGAATGAACAATGCACCCTCCCTCACCCTTTGCGCCCCTCTTTGACATCCAAAAGGAAACCTAGAGTATGAATGGTGGAGATAATCTCATCTTCCATCTAATCAATGGTTGAGATCTCCCCATAAATATCTAAATCATTAACCCACTTTGGGTTAAGTTTCCTAAGTCAACTTTATGTCTCTAATTCACCCCTTTGTGAATTAATAGTCACTTTTAGGCCAAAATGACTAAATTTCACTTTAGACAAAGTCAAAGTGAAATTATACAAAAGTACAAGGTACAAAGTGTAATGTCCTTCCCTCATGTGCTAAGGAGGTCATAAGCACATGGGGAACACCTCTCTAAGTTACAAAACTCAACACCAAATGCCAAAAACATTCTAATGACTTATAATCTTGCAACATGAGCAAAGGTTTCTTCAAAGTCAATTCCCTCTACTTGATCATACCCTTTAGTCACCGATTTTTCTTAATTTCTTACCACTTTTCCTTCTTCATTTAGC
Organism: Picea glauca; assembly: GCA_000966675.3. Taxonomy (NCBI): domain Eukaryota; kingdom Viridiplantae; phylum Streptophyta; class Pinopsida; order Pinales; family Pinaceae; genus Picea; species Picea glauca. Next base: position 22,488 of record JZKD02S0970363.1, on the reverse strand, counting down.
TTATTTTTGAACACCCACATTGTACCATTCACATTCTTGTCTTTGTGTCTTGCGACAAATTCCCATGTATGATTTTTCTTAATCTGGTTTAACTCTTCTTTCATAACATTTACCCAATCTTGATCATTACTTGCTTATGCAAAACATTTTGACTCTATTTTGGACAATAAAGAGAGATTTAATTGTTCATAACTGCTTACCATTTTTCTCCTAGTCCGAGTCTTAGCATTTTTATCACCAAGAATTAAGTTTTCTAGATGATTTTTCTTCACAAACCTGGATGGTGTTTATGTGTCTTGGCGTTCTGCTTCTTCTTCTTCTTCTTCATTTTCTTGTTCTTATTCTTCATATTCTTCTTCTTCTTCTTTGTTGTAATCTAGTTCTTTTGATTCCACTTGGTTCTTGTGTGGTATTTCTTCATCTATTTTGACATTGATGCTTTCAACAATCTTATGTGGTCCTTTGTTATAACATCTATATGATTTACTTCTTGGTGAATATCCAAGAAAAATTCCTTCATTTGCTCTTGATTCAAACTTGCCTAGATCCTCATCATCTCATTTGATGTAACACTTGCTTCCAAATATTCTAAAGTGTTTGACATATGCGGTTTTACCTTTCCATAGTTCATAGGGTGTCTTGTCACTTTTGACTTTGATTTTCTCTCTATATATAATGTAGACAACATTATACACTGCTTCTATCTAAAAGTTGTCTGACAATTTTGATTCATTTAACACTGTCTCGACCATTTCTTGTACATGTTTGTTTTTCCTTTCAACTACTCCATTTTGTTGTGGAGTTTTTGCAGCTGAATATTGTCTTCTTATTCCATGAGCTTCAAAAAATTATTTAAATTCATTTGCTGTAAATTCACCTCCATTATCTGACCTTAAACATTTGGTTTTCAGGTCAGCCTCATTCTCAACTAAAGCTTTGGATGCTTAAAATTTTTCAAATTCCTTAGATTTATTTTTAAGAAAGGTAACCCAAGTCATTCTTGTATAATAATCAATGAGCAACATAAAATATCTTTCTCCTTGTAAGCATTTTGTTCTTGTTGGTCCACATAGATATGTATGCACAAGTTCCAATGGATTGGATGTTGAATATTCGTTTTTCTTGAAGATTATCTTTGATATTTTTCCATGCTAAAACTACTTACAAATGGTGTTTAAGGGTTTTGTGATCTTTGGAATATCTCTTACTGCTTGTTTGGTGCTTATTTTTACTAGGTTGTCAAAGTTCATGTGCCCCATTCTTTTATGCCACAACCAACTTTGATCTTTCTTCCCTATGAAACATTTTTCTCCATTAATATCATCAACAATATATACATTGTTTGGGGTTCTAATTGTTTTTGCAACTAACTTATCTAAATATTCTTTTCTGATCTTACATTCTTGAGAGTAAAAAACAAAGACCGTGTCCTTGGTCACACATCTAGATTACACCAGACAAATTATGTTTCAAGTTTTCAACACATAGAACCTTTTTTGCCTTATCCCTTCCATTGTCAAGACTAAGAGTTCCCTTTCCAACTATCCTTGAGCTTCCATTGTCCCCAAAGGTAACACTGCCTTCATTCTTCTTCAAGGTGATAAAGTTCATTCTATATCCTGTCATGTGACTTGAGCACCCACTATCATTGTACCACTTATCCCTATTATTTTTTGCATGCGATGCTGCTTGAATGAACATGTATTTTTATTTATTTTGTTCCTTTTGTTCCTAATTTCTTTCCGTAATTGTTGGGGCTTCCTCTTTCTGATTTTTTTTGAAATTTCTTCTGCATAATTTTTCGATATGCCCATAATTATTACAATTATAACATATGATGTTATAGTTCAGCAAAGGGGAAAAATAGTTGTAATTTCCCCTTGAGAATCCATAGGTATCTTTGTTGTTATCCATCATGTAACCACCTTTTACATTCATTCTACAATCTATTGCTTTATGACCAAAACCATTGTAAGAATAACAATAGCCAAAGAAATAATTTTGGCGCCTAATTGTGTGATTCCCTCTTGATGGGAGAGTCTTCCTGATTCTATCCTTGTGAGGAATATTTGTCTCTCGTGGAACATTTTGTTGTTGTTTCATGTTGTCTTCATCCTTGATAGAGTTTTTGAGTATATCAACATAACTCTTGGTCTTTTCTTCACTTGACTATTTTGAAGAGGTTGAGGCTTCTTCTTCAACAACTACTTTTCACTATAGCCAAGACCAATCATGTCAAAATGGTGATCTTTGACAATTTTGGATTTCATTTAAGGTTGCATATATCTTTTCAAATTTCTTGTTGGTATTTGATCTTTCCGACTCCTTTCTTAGACAAACTATTTTAGATTCTAGACGGTTGCAAGCATCTTCTCTTTATTTTAGCCGAGTTATTAAGACTCCTTCAATTCTCTTTGCCTCTTCTACTTGAGTTTTTAAGTTGATGATGATTTTTTTTTCCAGTTTTGTTAGAACTTTATTTTATACCGAGTATTTATTTTCTATGCTTCTTCAACTACTCCATTTGTATCCTTTTCTTGTTCCTCAGTCTGTCTATTTCATTTAGAGCACATTGTGAGCTCTCCTTCAATATCCACTTCAACTTCAATATCATGATTATCTTCTTTTGTTGAATCTATGTTTCTATCAGTCTTTGTTTCTAGACCCATGAAGAAAATCTCTTATGTTTCACTGTCACTGTCATCAGATGAGTTTTTGTTCTCATTGTTATACAAATTCTTCTTTTTCCTGAAGAACTTTCTTCTCTTTCTAGTCTTTCCCTTCCTATACCTTTTGAAGCTAGAATCTTCTTCATTATTTTTATTTTTGCAAGGGAATTTGGCAGCAAAGTTTCCTACTTCTCCAAAATCAAAACATTTTAAGGGAAGCTTACCTTTTGTATTTCCTTGACCCTCTCTTCAGCTTCCTAACAAAGTTGGCTTCTTCTTCATCAGATTCTTTGTTTGAGTTGTCACTTGTTTTGTACTCTTCTGTTTTTGTCTTCTTTTATGCCTTGAAGGTTGCTTCCTTAATAGATTTGATGGGTTATCCTGGTCTATCCTCATTTCATATGCAATGAGGATTCCATGCAACTCATCCATTGTCATCTTGTCTAGGTCCTTTAATTTTTCAATGGAAAATATCTTGGGATTGAATCTTGAGGGAAGTTAACTAATCACTTTTTTCACAATGAAAATTTCTTCAATCTCTTCACCCAATCCTCTGATACCGTTGACAATCTCATCCACATGAAGAAAATAGGCTGCAATACTCTCCTCTTCATTCATATTAAGGGTCTCAAGTTGTCCTCTATGGGTTTGTAACTTTTCCTTCTTAACCTTGTCTTCCCCTTCATATATTTTATGTAACATGTCCCACATCTCTTTTGTTGAATGAAAATGCATGACTTTGACAATTACTAATTCTCCAAGAATGCACAAAATTGCATTCTTAGCCTTCTAATTATTGTCACTGAGCCTCTTTCTAGTTATATCTATAAGAGAAGTAGATGGGGTTGTGTAACCATTCTCAACTGCACTCCAAATGTCAAACCCAAGTGCCATAAAATAGGTTTTCATTCTTATGCTCCATAAAACATATTTTGATCCATCAAACAATGGAGATTTGTTTGTGGAAAACTATTCATGTTTATCCATTTGTGTTGAAGGGATTCAACTTCCAGTGGTTATACTATTATGAAGGAACCCTCTCTGATTCCAATTGTTGGCACACTTACTTATACCGAGAGGGGGGCGGTGAATTAGTAATAATATGACTACTTTTCTTTTCTTACAATATTTATCAATTTATTACTTTACCAATCACAAGAATATATATATATATATATATATATATATATATATATATATATATATATATAACGTGCAAAAAAAAATGACATAAAACCACATAACTTATCTTTATAATGTCATGTAGGAACCAACCTACTTATTGCAATATTTCCAGGCACCAACTTATTGTTACAATATTTTCAGGCACCAACCTGCAAGAGACACCAATCTCCTTATCCACCCAACCACCCTTAGACAATCCCATTCTTCTTTCTTTCATTTTCGGTCACTCAAAAACCTACGAGCCTCATCCTTCTCACTTTGACATACTAGAACCTGAGGGAATCTTCATCTCTTCCACAATTCACCCATACACACTTCACCTCCACTCATGGCATCATTATTTATATACTCCATGATTTCATGTATTTGTCTACATACAAAATATACTCATGCGGTCGGCTCCATATCCTTAGATTCTCCTTCAAATCAGGCTTACAAAACACTTCCATGAAGACTTGTCCCAAATTCCTTCTATCGTATGCAATCTATTCACTGGACCCTATGTACAAGGATTAATGCATGCAACTATAGTCGGATCATCCGTTGAATCAAATCGTGACCGTTGATCTATTCTCTACCCACCAAAATAAGCAACATGACATCAACACTCAGTAGTCATCTAATCGGTCCTCGGATAGATCTCGACTATCGATATAGTTCCGCATTCCCCGGATATCAGGCCCCGAATCTTTAACACATCACAACTTCAACAAACTTTCGATATTCGATATGCCAGTGCACTAATTGAGACACGTGGATTAATTCTCCCATGACACGTGGACTAATTGTACTGCTACATAGGACTGATGTGGCATGACATGTGGCACATGATGTGACAATAATCACTGACAACCATTTTCCTTTCTGTGTCAGACACAACCTCTGCATGGACCCCTTACATGTGTGTTGTATGACGTGGCACCAACACGTGACTTTTGATGTCATTGCATCCTCCATCCTTGTTCGATCACTATACTGTCATGGCACTGACGTGACATCTGAGTTTTCCTACCGAGTATCGAGCCCCCAAATTTTTTTAACACTGCACATCGACCATTTTCCCTGATATCAGATATGTCGATATCATGGATCCCACTACTGGGGAACCGACCCCCCAGGATATTGGGCCCCTGGAACATTCACTATGATTACACTCTTCTTTCTCTCGATCTCCCGATATCTGGTATTGGAACCATGTCGCTCTATGTTTTTACCACTGTGGTGACATGACAGACAAGGTGGCTTCCACGTGGCTCTCTGTACAGTCTTGGATGGTTAGGAAGACTCTTCATGGTTCAAGCATGGATACTAATGTGGCATCGAAGCTAGAACACCGAACCACCTGGTATTGGGTCCACCAGGGTATCGACCCCTTAGTCCCCTAGACATTTTGGCAATGCATTTTCAACAAATGTTTTGGTACTTCCGTAGCCAGTACACCGGGCCCCGTAATAAAAAAATAACACTTTGCACACGGTTCCGTAGCTCTCCGTTCATATTCAAACCACATTACTTTTATTTTGCAATATAAACCCATTAAAAGAAAGATTCCCTATGCATGTGGGATATATCAACTTTGTGGGAATGCTTCTGTTGCACCCTCAAACTTCAACTCTGACTCCCTTACCAGAATCATTATTTCCAGGGTATGTATCTCGTTCAACTTCCAACTGTGATCACTCATCTACTTTCCACAAAGGCTTAGCCACATCTTCCTCACATGCTCAGAAATTCGTCCTCTACTCCTTCGAGCTTCTTGTTACTATATTTGTAGTAATGTTGCTTCCTCGATATCATCCATCTACTATTCTTCAACGAGGTCATCTCGCCCATTGTCCATTCATTATTTCTCTTCAAATCTATGTAGGGTTTGTTTCTCTTTAGTCCTGGCGGTCTCCCCCCGTGTTGACATCAATGACAACAATTTTTAGTAGCCTTGAGGCATCAATTTCCAATTTCCAAACCCCCTACTTATCTGAGAGGTTTTCTTCTCACAATCATGTTAAGGCCATCATAAGCATATTGAATCTTATAGAAAACATGCAAAGGAGGGGTGTAATGGTTAGAGATAATTAGTTCATTCCTTGCAAACCAAAGTGACTTACAAGTAGTCAGAGGAACAACTGCATGTTTTTCTACCATCATGTTCTCTATCTATGATTTGAGATCTTCTTTAATGGAATCTCCTTCCCATAACCCTCCTCCCCTAGTGAGTGTTATTGTTGTTGTCCAAACCTCTTTGCATTACTCTTGCATAGACAACATGTGCCATTGGACCTTGCCATGTGCATTTCATTAGCACATCCCTTGTGAGGACTTGAGGGCCATCCACATAAAAACTTTGGTCTTCAGGGGTGCTTTGATATGTCAAAGTTTAGTTCACCACCACTTTTCCACAATCACTTGACCTTCCAAAATCATAACAATGCACCTTCCACTAGTAGGTATTTTACATCGACCAATGGATCTTCTTCAAAATGAATTTTGAAAAAGTTAGTATTCAATTTGTGAATATACCCTTTTTACTCCAAAAAAAATATCCCATCATCCTCATCCCCATTGTAGGCTGCAACCTTCCCTCTAAGAGTTGGTAGAGTTTGCAGAATGCACAAGACCACACACACACACACACACACACACACACACGCACATATATAGCTAATCCTTATTCCATTCAAAAAACCATCATATATCTTGTACCCATCACCATATTGAATATATGGGTCAATTCCAATGGGAATCTCGAGCCCATTCTCGATTTTCCATGCTATCCAGTTTCCAAAGAGTGGAAATGAGAGGACCGAGGCTTTCCATATAATGGAGGCATTTTGAAACATTTTGGTGGGATATCTAATCCATTCTTCTAGAAAGAGAGGCTGCACATACTTTCGAATTAATATACTCTGTGACATGACTTATCCATAAACAAGTTTCCAAAGGCTTTGGGCAGCCAATGCTTTGCAAAAGTGAAATATATTCTTTAGCCTCCATCCATCAAGATTCTTTTTCATGGCCAATCTATCCTATCTCACAAAGAACATGCTTTCCTTTTCTTTTTCCCTTATCTAAAGAAAGCTAAAATTCTTTTTAATTATTTTGGTTAAGATCCCTTTTGGAATGTATGCAAGAGAATGCCCTTAAGCTAAAATAACACAGGATTATATTAACATATATACTATATATCAGTGACATGAAAATGTTCCTATTTTTAGTAATGGAGAAGGGAGAAAAACGTAAGGTAGTGTGGTGTATTTTCCCACCTTCCTTGGCTAAGCGGTACCCATTTCATAGTTTTTCTTATCAATTCCAAACATAACTCTACATGGCGCTTACAATAGCACATATATTGATTTTCAATACAAATCTATGTGGAATTACCAACATACACAATGCATTGAATTCCTATGATTTATACATAACATCTAAATTCCTTTTATATACACTTAATCTGATTTTAGTGATACCATTTACTATTTAAGCACAATATTTATCACATCATAAAACTATAACAACTAAATGTAAATATGTGAAATACTTATTTGTAAGCATGACCAAACCACATGGAATGGGTGTGGGGGAATGATTTTTCCTCTCCATATGCAATCCGATGGGATTGTAACCCTTGAGTTGGGACCATAGAACCACACAAGCAAAGACTCTTCTATGTTTTGTATGCCAGTTTTTATTAGGAACACAATCACATCACCATCATAGGCTTCACTAGGCCATATCAAACATCATTGTTTATATATTATTTACAAATTAACTAACAATGTCTTGACCTCTTGCTAGGAATCTTTTTACATATCACTTACATTTTTGTATATACACTATTTACATGTCATCAATGCCCTTGAACTAATACCGATATAAGAATTATATATGTACATTAGATTACACATACATTGTAACTTATACCATTATAAGAATTATATATGTACATTAGATTACAAATACAATGTACATTATCACATGGTCTATATCCAAAGACAAGAAGGTAGAAATGAGTATTACATGTTCCACCACTTTAAAATAACACTTGCTTTGGAGTGATCTTCCTCCGTTTCTAGTAGGTTAAAACATTGTATCCATTACTGATGATATTATAAGTGGTACTTTGGAATATCTCTTACTGCTTGTTTGGTGCTGATTTTTACTTGGTTTTCAAAGTTCATGTGCCCCATTCTTTTATGCCACAACCAAATTTCATCTTTATTCCCTATGAAACGTTTTTCTCCATTAATCTCATCAACAATATATACATTGTTTGGAGTTCTAATTGTTTTTGCAACCAACTTACCTAAATCTTCTTTTCCGGTCTTACATTCTTGAGAGTCAAAAGTAAGACCGTGTCCTTGGTCACACATCTGGCTTACACCAAACATATTATATTTCAATTTTTCAACACAAAGAACCTTTTCTACCTTATCCCTTCCATTGTCAAGATTGAGATTTCCCTTTCCAACTATCCTTGAACTGCCATTGTCCCCAAAGGTAACACTGCCTTCATTCTTATTCAAGGTGATAAACTTCGTTCTATATCCTGTTATGTGACTTGAGCACCCACTATCAATGTACCACTTATCCCGATTATTTTGTGCATGTGGTGTTGCTTGAATGAACATGCATTTTTCTTTCTTTTGTTCCCTTTGTTCCTAATTTCTTTCCATAATTGTTGAAGCTTCCTCTTTCTGACTTTTTTTGAAATTTCTTCTGCATAATTTTTCTATATGCCCTTAATTATTACAATTATAACATATGATGTTATAGTTCAGCAAAGGGGAAAAAGAGTTGTAATTTCCCCTTGAGAATCCATAGCTATCTCTTTTGTTATCCATCATGTAACCACCTATTACATTCATTCTACAATCTATTGCTTTATGACCAAAACCATTGTAAGAATAACAATAGCCAAAGAAATAATTCTGGTACCTGATTGTGTAATTCCCTTTTGATGGGAGAGTCTTCCTGATTCTGTCTTTGTGAGGAATATTTGTCTCTCGTGGAAAATTTTGTTGTTGTTTCATGTTGTCTTCATCCTTGATAGAGTTTTTGAGTATATCAACATAACTCTTGGTCTTTTCTTCACTTGACTATTTTGAAGAGGTTGAGGCTTCTTCTTCAACAACTACCTTCTTTTCACTATAACCAAGACCAATCATGTCAAAATGGTGATGTTTGACAATTTTGGATTTCATTTAAGGTTGCATATATCTTTTCAAATTTCATGTTGGTATTTGATCTTTCCAACTCCTTTCTTAGACAAACTATTTCAGATTATAGACTGTTGCAAGCATTTTCTCTTTCTTTTAGCCGAGTTCTTAAGACTTATTCAATTCTCTTTGCCTCTTCTACTTGAGTTTTTGAGTTGATGATGATTTTTTCAGTTTTATGAGAACTTTATTTTATATAGAGTATTTCTTTTTCTATGATTCTTCAACTAATCCATTTGTATCCTTTTCTTGTTCCTCATTCTGTCTATTTCATTTAGAGCACATTATGAGCTCTCCTTCAAGATCCACTTCAACATCAATATCATGATTATCTTCTTTTTTTGAATCTATGTTTCTACGAGTCTGTGTTTCTAGACCCATGAAGAAAATCTCTTATGTTTCACTGTCACTGTCATCAAATGAGTTGTTGTTCTCATTGGTATACAAATTCTTCTTTTTCCTGAAGAATTTTCTTCTCTTTCCAATATTTCCCTTCCTATACCTTTTGAAGCTGGAATCTTCTTCATTATTTTTATTTTTGCAAGGGAATTTAGCATCAAAGTGTCCTACTTCTCCACAATCAAAACCTTTGAAGGGAAGCTTACCTTTTGTATTTTCCTGACCCTCTCTTGAGATTCGTAACAAAGTTGGCTTCTTCTTCATCAGATTATTTATTTGAGCTGTCACTTGTTTTATACTCTTCTGTTTTTGTCTTGTTTTATGCCTTGAAGGCTGCTTCCTCCCTTGATATCTTTGATGGGTTATCCTGTTCTATCCTCATTTCATATGCAGTGAGGATTCCATGCAACTCATCCATTGTCATCTTGTCTAGGTCCTTTAATTTTTCAATGGCATATATCTTGGGATTGAATCTTGAGGGAAGTGAACTAATCACTTTTTTCACAATGACGGTTTCTTCAATCTCTTCACCCAATCCTTTGATAGTGTTGACAATCTCATCCACACGAAGAAAATAGGTTGCAATACTCTCCTCTTCATTCATATTAAGGGTCTCAAGTTGTCCTAATGGGTTTGTAACTTTTATTTCTTGACCTTGTCATCCCCTTCATATATTTTCTGTAACGTGTCCCACATCTCTTTTCTTGAAGGACAATGCATGACTTTGACAATTACTAATTCTGCCAGACCATACAAAATTGCATTCTTAGCCTTAGAATTATTGCCACTGAGCCTCTTTCTAGCTATATCTATAAGAGGAGTATATGGGTATGTGTAACCCTTCTCAACTACACTCCAAATGTCAAACCCAAGTGCCATAAAATTATTATGAAGGAACCCTCTCTGATTCATATTGTT
>JZKD02S0970363.1:0-12094 GCA_000966675.3 Picea glauca | reverse complement strand
TATATATATATATATATATATATATATATATATACACACACACACACACACAATCATACAATCCATAGTTCACAGAGATTTAGCGTGGAAAACCAAATGAGAGAAAACCACATAACTTATCTTTATAATGTCATGTAGGAACCAACCTACTTATTACAATATTTCCAGGCACCAACCTGTTGTTACAATATTTGCAGGCACCAACCTGCAAGAGACACCGATATCCTTAGCCACCCAACCACCCTTAGACAATCCCATTCTTCTTTCTTTCATTTTCTGTCACTCGAAAACCTACAAGTCTCATCCTTCTCACTTTGACATACTGGAACCCAGGGGCCTCTTCATCTCTTCCACAATTCACCCACACACACTTCACCTCCACTCATGGCATCATTATTTATATACTCCATGCTTTCATGGATTTGTCTACATACAAAAAATACTCATGGGGTCAACTCCATATCCTTAGATTCTCCTTCAAATCAGGATTGAAAAACACTTCCATGAAGACTTGTCCCAAATTCCTTCTATCGTATGCAATCTACTCACTGGACCCTATGTACAAGCATTAATGTGTGCAACTATAGTCGGATCATCCCTTGAATCAAATCACGACCGTTGATCTATTTTCTACCCACCAAAATAAGCAACATGACATCAACACTCAGTAGTCATCTAATCGATCCTCATACGGATCTCAACTGTTGATCCAGTTCCACATTCCCCGGATATTGGGCCCCTAGAGCTTCAACACATCACAACTTCAACAAACTTTTGATATCTGATATGCCATTGTACTAATAGAGACATGTGGCTCAATCCTCCCATGACACGTGGAGTAATTGTTCTGCTATGTAGGACTGATGTGGAATGACATACAACACATGATGTGACAATAATCACTGACAACCATTTTCCTTTCTATGTTTGACACAACCTCCATGTGGACCCCTTACACGTGTGTTGTATGACATAGCAGCGACACGTGAATGATGATGTCATCGCATCCTCCATCCTTGTTCGATCACTATACTGACTTGGCACTGATGTGACATCTGAGTTTTCCTACCAAGTATCGGGCCCCCAAAATTTTTTAACACTGCACATCGACCATTTTCCATGATATCAGATATGTCGATATCATGGACCCTACTACTGGGGCACTGACCCCCCAAGATATTGGGCCCTTGGACCATTCACTATGCTTACACTCTTCTTTCTCCCGATCTCCCAATATCTGGTATTGGAACCATGTCGCTCTATGTTTTGACCACTGTGGTGACATGACAGACGAGGTGGCTTCTACGTGGCACCCTGTATTGTCTTGGATGGTTAGGCGGCCTCTTCATGGTTCGAGCATGGATACTAATGTGGCATCAAAGCTAGACCATCGACCCACCTGGTATTGGGCCCACCAGTGTATCGACCCCTTGGGACCCCAAACATTTTGGCAATGTGTTTTCAGAAAATGTTTCAGTACTTCAGTAACCAATACACTAGGCCCCATAATAAAAAATTAACACTTTGCACATGGTTCCGTAGCTCACCATTGATATTCAAACCATGCTACTTTTCTTTTACAATACAAACCCATTAAAATAAATATTCCCTATGCACGTGGGATATATCAATTTTGTGGGAATGCTTCTATTGGACCCTCAAACTTCAACTCTGACTCCCTTACCAGATTCATTGTTTCCAGGGTTTGTGTCTCGTTCAACTTCCAACTGTGATCACTCATCTTCTTGCCACATCTCCCTCGCATGCTCATAACTTCTTCCTCTACGCCTTTGAGATTCTTGCTACTATATTTGTAGTTTTGTTGCTTCGTCGATATCATCCATCTACTATTCTTCAACGGGGTCATCTCGTCCATTGTCCATTCATTATTTCTCTTCAAATCTATGCAGGGTTTGTTTCTCTTTGGTCCTGGTGATCTCCCCTTGTGTTGACATCAATGTCAACAATTTTCAACAGCCTTGAGGCATCAATTGCCAATTTCCAAACCCCCTACTTATCTAAGAGTCTTTCTTCTCATAGTCATCTTAAGGCCATCATAAACATATTGAATCTTATATAGAAAAATTGCAAAGGAGGGGTGTAATGGTTAGAGATAATTAGTTCAGTCCTTGCCAACCAAAGTGACTTACAAGTAGTCAGAAGAACAACTACATGCTTTTATGCCATCATGTTCTCTATCTATAATTTGAGAGCTTCTTTAATGGAGTCTCCTTCCCATAACCCTCCTCCCCTATTGAGTGTTATTGTTGTTGTCCAAACCTCTTTGCATTACTCTTGCATAGAAAACATGTGTCATTGGACCTTGCCATGTGCATTTCATTAGCACATCCCTTGTGAGGACCTGAGGGCCATCCACATAAAAACTTTGGTCTTCATGGGTGCTTTGATATGCCAAAGTTTAGTTCACCACCACTTTTCCACAATCACTTGACCTTCCAAAATCATAACAATGCACCTTTCACTAGTAGGGATTTTACATCGACCAATGGATCTTCTTCAAAATGAATTTTGAAAAAGTGAGTAGTCAATTTGTGAATATACCCTTTCCACTCCAAAAAAATCTCCCATCAACCTCATCTCCATTGTAGGTTCCAACCTTCCCTCTAATAGTTGGTAGAGTTTAGAGAATGCACAAGAGCACACACACACACATAGAGCTAATCCTTATGACATTCAAAAAACCATTAGATATCTTGCACCCATCACCATATTGAATATATGGGTCAATTCCAATGGGAATCTCGAGCCCATTCTCGATTTTCCATGCTAGCCGGTTACCAAATAGTGGAAATGAGAGGACCAAGGGTTTCCATATAATGGAGACATTTTGAAACTTCTTGGTGGGATATCTAATCCATTCTTCTAGAAAGAGATGCTGCACATACTTGCAAATTAATATACTCTATGACATGACTTCTCCATAAACAAGTTTCCAAAGGATCTGGGCAGTCAATGCTTTGCAAAAGTGAAATATATTCTTTAGGCTCCATCCCTTAAGATTCTTTTTCATGGCCAATCTATCCTATCTCACCAAGAACATGCTTTCCTTTTCTTTTTTCCTTATCTAAAGAAAGCTAAAACTCTTTTTAATTATTTTAGCTAAGATCCCTTTTGGAATGTATACAAGAGAATGCCCTTAAGCTAAAATAACACATAATTATATTAACAAATATAATATATGTTAGTGATATGAGAATGTTCCTATTTTTAGTAATGGAGAAGGGAGAAAAGCATAAAGTAGTGTGGTGTATTTGCCCACCTTCCTTGGCTAAGCGGTACCCATTTCGTAGTTTTTCTTATCAATTCCAAACATAACTCTACATGGTGCTTACAATAGCACATATATTGATTTTCAACACGAATCTATGTGGAATTACCAACATACACAATGCATTGAATTCCTATGATTTATACATAACATCTAAATTCCTTTTATATACAGTTAATCTGATTTTAGTGATACCATTTACTATTTAAGCACAATATTTATCACAAAATGAAACTATAACAACTAAATGTAAATCCGTGAAATACTTATTTGTAAGCATGACCGAACCACATGGAATGGGTGTGGGGGAATGATTTTTCCTCGCCATATGCAATCCGATGGGATTGCAACCCTTGAGTTAGGACCATGGAGCCACATAAGCAAAAACTTTTCTATGTTTTATATGCCAATTTTTATTAGAAACACAATCACATCATCATTATAAGCTTCACTAAGCCATATTAATCATCATTATTTATATATTATTTACAAATTAACTAGAGGTCTTTTTACATATCACTTACATTTTTATATATACACTATTTACATGTCATCAATGCTCTTGAACTGATACCAATATAAGAATTATATATGTACATTAGATTACACATACATTATAACCAATATAAGAATTAAACATCATTGTTTATATATTATTTACAAATTAACTAGAGATCTTTTTACATATCACTTACATTTTTTATATGCACTATTTACATATCATCAATGCTCTTGAACTGATACCAATATAAAAATTATATATGTACATTAAATTACACATACATTATAACCAATATAAGAATTATATATGTACATTAGATTACAAATGTATTGTACATTATTACATGGTCTATATCCAAATACAAGAAGGTAGAAATGAGTATTACATGTTCCGCCACTTTAAAATAACACTTTCTTTGGAGTGATCTTCCTCCATTCCTAGTAGGTAAACACATTGTATCCATTAATGATGATATTATAAGTGGTACTTTGAAAACATTTTGTAAGGCTTTCTAAGATTTTTGGATACAATTTATATCAAAAATCTTAAACAACATTCTGAATAGCTGTGAAAACCTACACACTTGGATATATTATAACTATTTTGTAAACATGGCACCAATTGTTTTATGTCTTAGATGCAAAGCTTAAGATGAAAAGGTCCTCTCTGCCTGTATATAAATAATTTTTTCACCTTTCTCAAACGCACCAAGACTATGTGGAATATGTGGAATTAATGAATCATTTTGAACAAAGAAAACACCATGAACACCATGGTAGAGGAAGACGAGGGCAGGCTTGAGAGTGCGCTTTTCCACCATTCGAACAAAAGATTGATCTATATTTTTCCAGCCGAATTGCCCAACGAATTTGTCATAATCAAGGCACCCTCTTTCTTTTGTAGCCACTTAGTGAGATAGAGGTGGGACAAGATAAAAACAAAAATCAAATTTCAACAACTATCGTTAAATTTGATACGAACATTTATATATATTTTTATACATTAATTCCATCTTTAAAATGTTTAAAAAATTATATATTAATAGTGGTATACATTAATTCCATCTTTAAAATGTTTTATTTTAAATTAGTTGAAAAGAGAAGGAGGTCTATAATGTTATGTGCAAATAATTTTTAAACTTTGTCACGTGGTGTGTAGTGTTGATAAGTTGTGGAAGGTATAAACTTGATAAATATGTGCAAATAATTTTTTAACTTTGTCACGTAGTATGTACTGTGGATAAATTTGTTTTGGAAAGTATAAACTTGATAAATATGTGTAAATAATTTTTTAACTTTGTTTAGTGTTGATATTTGTTTTGGAAGGTATAAACTTGATAAATATGTGTAAATAATTTTTTAACTTTGTCTAGTGTTGATAAGTTTGTTTTGGAAGGTATAAAATTGGATAAATTTGATGGATTTTTTTTTTTTTCATTTAAAAAAATATTAAATTGGATAAATTTGATGAATTTTTTTTTCATTTAAAAAAAATTAAATTAATAAAGATTAACAATAAAAAAAACAGTTTTAAATTTCTCTAATTTCGTAACGAGTTTAGATGATTTTTCCAATTTTATTAGTTATAAATAAAGGGGAAATTTGACTGGTATTTATTGACTTGCTTTTTTATGGGTATATATTCATTCTCGTGGAGTCTGCATTTTTGTGGTTTGATTTCATTGTTTTTTATTGCTCTTTCCATTCTAATTTATGTGGCATTTGCTACATTTTCTTTTTTGTTGATGTCATCTTAATAGATTCAAGGGTGTGGGTTTAGATCCATTTTTTGTGTTGGAATAGACAACACTTCTCTTAACTTGATAGAGAATGTTAAATATATATTAGTGGTTACATTCTTTCAATTCGATACTTAGATTGAAGTCTTGCATTTACTCTATAGTTCAACATATTTAGTTGTATGATTTTTCTTTTCTTAACACTATTCTTATGAGCATAATTTGGGGTCCTATCGGATGTATGGTGGTGACTTGTTTTTACATTTCATTAAAATTGTTCATGTTCTATTAATTCAAAATTTCATTATTCCGATTTTGCATAGGTGTGAATGATCATAGGGTCTCTACATTCCATATGGTTTTTCTTTATTTTTATCAATAATGTATTGGAGCACTGAAGTGATTCACTCCCCTCTATGATTTGCTTATGTTGTTTCTAATGAAGATTGAAATTTATTAGAATTTGTTTATATCTAGTGAGGATTAGAATACATTGTATTTGACTATTGTTGTTGAGCAATTTGTCTAACAAGGGTTGTGTTTCTCCCTCATATTGTATGAGGAGATTGTGATTAAATATGGGCAACTAGTACCAGATCCACTTATCTAGTGGTATGATGTTCCAATTCACTTCCTATGTGAGCACTCCTGCTCAATAATTTAGAGTTCAAGGATCTTTGAGCTCTTTTGCTACATTTTGGCCTCACAGTGGACTTGTCCAGTCGACTCATTGACGCTATATCAACTCATCTTACACACACCTTAGATGGTTCATGCACATGTAGATAGTACACTATGCTTTCATACACATGGTCATTGTACCTTTCTTAGTTGCTTCACTTAAGTTGCTTTGCTATGGTTTCATGTATGGGTTTCCCTCTTAGACATGGTGATATGGTTTCTTATATGGTTGTGACTATGGTAAACATTAGGTGTGATTTGATAACACATTATAGCACTTATAATTTTATTATTTTCCTTGTCATACCATGGGGACATAATTTTCCTTTAGATAAGTGTCGTCATCTCTTGAGTCAAGTTGTATTATTAGAGACCTAGGTAGGTGTAGTGTGTCCATATCCTAAACCATACTTAACACTTTCCCTCTTCCCAATTATTTTATTTTCTTGCTCATAGTTGTCTTTTCATATGTTATACATCAAGGTCTATCTTCATTAGTCCCATGAGGAAAGCCTCATCTTAAGAGCTACAAGCTCAAGGAAAAAGCAACTAAGAAAAGCCTAATAAGAAAACTTGAGCTCTACCACCTCTCTATGAGGCCAATGCCTCAATCCCCATTCTTAATAATGCATATCTAAAGAAAAGGGACTAAGTAAAAGAAAAAAAGAAGAAAAGAAAAATACAAGAAAAGGGGTAGTAAGAAATAATGTCGAGGAAATTGTAACTCAATGCTAAAAGAACTTCCTCATATTTAAAGGAACTCATGTGGATGAACACAATTAAAGGCCTTATGCGTAGCTATGTAAGTCAACTCATGAAGTTACCCACCTTTGTCATATCATCTATCATAACACATACTCCTAACTTAGTGATCTAGGAAATAACTCTCAGTCTTAGGAGTTGTCACATGTAATAGAGGTTAAGGTTGTCCCACCCTGGTAAAACTTAGGAAAATTGTAAAATTAAGCTGATGTTGCGATGTTGCCAAGATATATCACTTAGTGTGCACTACTTAATGACTTTTAATTGAGGCTTGACTCGCCACTATGAGTGGGCACCTTGCATTGGGACCCATGTGCTTGCCTTGGGAGTTGCATCTATGCCTTGGGATCCACCACACTTGGCTCTAGATTTGTGTATGGCATTGGGATCTATGATATTGCCTTGAGATATTTGTACTAGCATATGGACTTGTATATTTTCCTTAGGATCCGTGACATTGCATTGGTATATGTGTACCTGCCTTAGGATCCATGACAACAACTTGGAATTGTTGGGTATGTGTTATATTCTTTGCATGAGTAGTAGTGTCTATGTTGTGTCAGGCATGCAAAGGGGTGATATCCCCCTGCACGGGACTTCGAGGGCAATGTCCCCGAGAATTTTTTTTTGCCTCGAGAAACGTGTCACATTTTTTTGCAGTTTTTCGACACATGGTTTTTGCCGATGGTTTTCTATTTTCGGTTAAGGAATTAGGGTCGTTGACTAATCCAGGTCATTGAGTTAGGGTTTTGGATACTGCTGGCTCCTATATGTATATTTTTTGTAAACAATGTATCACTATGAATGAATATAGAATATGTTGGTTTTCCCTGTTTGGGTTTCCAGGAGAAAAATCTTTGTGTAATGTTTGTATTTGCCATTGTATATTTTATGTTCTTTTACTGAAAATCTGTTTGCAGTAAATATTGTACAAGGTTAAAACCTACATTTGGTATCAAAGCTTTGTTAGCTTCAGGGGGACACCTTTGTGATCAAGGGTTTGGCTCGGGATTGTGATAAGCCTTGTTATAGTTGGAGATTTGTGGTATTGATTTTTCAAGTGAAAAGAAATGGCAAGCAATTTGAAGATGGAGATCGAGAAGTTTAATGGGAAAAGATTTGAGTTGTGGAAGCTCAAGATGGAAGATTTGTTGGTGGATAGATATCAGTGGATTGCGGTAGATCCAAGTACTGCACCTACATGAACTTCAACAGATGACTGGAAAAAGTTGGATCAGAAGGAAAAGAGCACAATCCGACTGTGTCTCTCACATTCAATATTATTGAATGTGTTAGAGGAAGCTAAGACCAAGGATTTATGGGATAAGTTGGGGAAGTTGTATCAGTCTAAGTCCCTAGTAAATAAACTATTCCCGAGAAAGAAGCTATATAACCTGAGGATGAGAGATGGAGACTTGGTGGCAGCGCATTTGAATGCCTTCAATACTGTGGTAAGTCAGTTAGTATTTGTTGAGATTAAAATTTCAGATGAAGATAAATGTATCAATTTATTGTGTTCTTTACCAGACTCATGGGATAGTTTGGTTGTGGCCATAGGTAGTAATACAAATTCCTTGAAGTTTGATGAAGTGGTCTCATCCTTGCTGTCAGAGGAGACGAGACAAAAGAATATCGAAGGACAAAGCACGGACACATTATTTGCAAGAGGACGTTCCCATGAAAGAAATAGATCTAAGTTCTCAAGTGGGAGATCTAAGTCTAAGGGTAGATCTAAATCTCCCAAAAAGTTTGTAAAGGTATGTTGGAGATGTGGAAAAGAAGGGAACTAAAAGAAGCAATGTAGATCCAAATTTGCGAAAAAGAAGGGATCTAAAGAATCTCCTTCTACAGAAGAAAAGACCTCCAAGGAAGAAGGAGGGGATGTGTACTTGGCTTCTTCAAGCACACATGCAGATCATGAGGAATGGTTGGTTGACTCAGGTGCATCCTTTCATATGACTCCCCACAGGGTGTGGTTATGTGAATATGAAAGGTATGATGGAGGTAATGTTTTCTTAGGTGATGACTCAACAACCAGAATCATAGGTCGAGGAAAAGTCAAGTTGAGTCTCATAGATGGAAGGATTAGAACACTTTTTGGTGTTCTGCACATCCCAGGTTTGGCCATAAATTTGATTTTTGTAAGCAAAATGGATGATGCAGGGGTAAAAAGAATATTTGAAAAGGAAACCTGTAGGATGGTTCGAGGAGCAATAGTGTTGTTGAAGGGAGTTTGGTTTGGAACTCTATATAAGTTGCAAGGAAGCACTATTAGTGATGTGTGTAATAGTTCCATTGTTCATGATATTGGAGTTGAAGAATAAAGAGCTCCTACAATCTCTGGAGAAAAGGTTATGTTGTGGCATCAATAACTGGGGCATATCGGAGAGAAGGGTCTTCGACTACTACACGGTAAAGGTATGGTTGAAGGTATGTTTAATTTCTCTATGGATTTTGATTTCTGTGAACATTGTGTATATGGGAAGAAAAATCAAGTAAGATTCCCTTCTAGTGCAACGAGGGCAGAAGGAATTTTACAGCTGGTTTTTGGACCTGTATCGGTCCCATCATTTTGAAAATTTGTGTACTATGTCTCATTTATAGATGAATTCTCGATGAATACTTGGATATATTTCCTCAGGAAGAAATTTGAATTATTTGACAGGTTTAAAGAGTTTAAGGCTCTTGTTGAGAATCAAACAGAGAAAAGAATTAAGGTGTTGAGTACAGATAATGGCAGAGAGTTCTGCGGGAATGAATTTGAAGAATTCTATAAGAAGTGCGGTATATCAAGGAAAAATACTACTCCATATACACCTCATCAAAATGGAGTTGCATAAAGGATGAACTAGATGCTGATGGAAAAATCAAGGTGCATGCTCAATGGTGTTGGTTTAGGACAAGAATTTTGGGCAGAGGTAGTGGGTATTGCATGTTACTTGGTCAGCAGATCACCCTCATCAGTGTTGGATGAAAAGACTCCACAAGAGGTATGGAATGGTAAGAAACTTTCTCTCACACATCTCAAGGTATTTGGTTGTGATGCATATGTTCATGTTCCAAAGGAAAAGAAGAGTAAGCTAGATAAGAAGGCTGAAAAGTGTATCTTTATTGGATATAAAGATGGTCTCAAAGGTTATAAGATTTGGAACCCAAAAACTAAGAAGGTAGTGTATAGCCGAGATGTGGTATTTAGAGNTAAGGAAGAACCAAAGAAAATAGAGTTTGATTTAAAGGATGATGAGTCAGACTCTACAAAAGAACAAGAATCAGAAGAAGAAGATCCTCATACTTTAGTATTGAGGAGATCGGTTCGATAAAGAAGGATACCAGAAAGGTATATTCCATCTGATTTCCGTTCAAATTTTTCTTTGTCTATTAATGATGATGATCCTAGAACTGTCAGGGAGGCAGTGGATTTAGAGGATGGAAATATTTGGAAAAGGGCCATGGATGAAGAAATGACATCTTTGGATAAGAATGAGGCTTGGGATCTAGTGGATTTGTCGAATGGATGAAATCCCATTGGCAACAAATGCGTATTTAAAAACAAGCTGAATGCAGAAGGAAAAGTGGAGAAATACAAAGCTTGGTTAGTAGAAAAGGGTTATTCTCAGGTTGAGGGAATTGATTTTGGTGAGATTTTTTCTCCTGCTACCAAGTTAACCTCTATAAGATTTATGTTATCTATTGCTATTACATTTGATTTTGAAGTAGAACATATGGATGTGAAGACAACATTCTTACATGGGGATATGGAATAAGAAATCTATATGAAGCAACCAAAAGGTTATGTCGTGAAGGGAAAGAAGGAGCTGGTATGCAAGTTGAAAAAGTCCCTGTATGGTTTAAAACAATCACCAAGGATGTGGTATCAAAAATTTGATACTTATATGTTGGGACTTGGCTTCANGGATGACATGTTGCTGATAGGAAACAACAAGGAGATTATCCAGGATGTGAAAACTCAGTTGTCCTCTAAATTCGACATGAAGGATCTCGGTGCTTCAAATTTCATTTTGGGCATGAAAATTAAAAGAGATCAGAAAAAGAGGAAACTCTGGTTAAATCAGAGAAAATATGTCGAGACAATATTGTAGAGGTTTAATATGCAGGAATGTAAATTGATCAAGGTTCCTATTCTTGTTGGTGTAAAGTTATTTGCGGATCAGTTTCCCGATACACGTGAAGAGGAGGAGGACATGTCTCGTGTTCCATATGCAAGTGTAGTTGGCAGTTTGATGTATGCAATGGTATGTACTAGACCAGACATTGCACATGCAGTGCCAGGAGTTTTGAGCAAGTATATGTCAAAACCAGGGAAGGAACATTGGACGACAATAAAAAGGGTTTTTAGGTATTTGTGTGGCACTGCTAGCTATGGATTGTGCTACCAAGGAAGACCATGATTGGAAAAAGTGGTGGATATACATGGCTTTATGGATGGAGACTGGGCCGGAGATCTGGATCGTAGGATATCTACAAGTGGGTATGTGTTTAACCTGTTTGGAGGAGCAATAAGTTGGATGAGCAAAAGATAGGATGTAGTGGCACTTTCAACTACAGGAGATGAATACATGGCAACCACTCATGCAAGTAAGGAAGAAGTATGGTTACAAATATTGTGTTTAGGTATTGGGATCGTACAACAAGATGTAAGGATAGATTGTGAAAGTCAATTTTTTTGGCGAAGAACCTAGCTTATCATTCAAAGACAAAGCATATTGATATTTAATATCACTTTGTGAGAGACATGGTTGAAGAAAAGAAAGTATTTCTGATGAAGGTGGACACTTTGAAGAATGTTGTAGATTCATTAACAAAATCTGTGAGAACTGAGAAGTTCTCTTGGTGTAGAGGATCCATGGGCATGGTTTCCCTGGATTGTTGATTATGTAACCCTGCAACCCCCTGTATGCAAAGAAAAAAACAAGTGGGAGAATGTTGGGTATGTGTTATATTATTTGCATGAGTAGTAGTGTCTGTGTTGCACCAAGCATGCGGGGGCTGATTTTTCATCTCCATGAATTTGAACACCTTGTTAAGTAGTTACTCTAGGTTGGCTAGCTTTTCATGGATGATATCGATATTTTTTTCAGTATAGAAGTGGTTGAAGTCTATC
>JZKD02S0970352.1:0-13679 GCA_000966675.3 Picea glauca | reverse complement strand
CTTCACCTTCATCAAGTGAGATAATGGACATCAATGTCTCATCTGGGTCTTCATCATTGATATCTTCTCGACAAATTTCTTCATGGATTTGTTCTTCCAACACTTTTTATGCAGTGGGTGGATGATACTCTTCTTTAGTTTTCCATTCCTTACTTATTTTCTCTTCATTCACTAGAAAACCTTCTCTACAAAGAGCGTCTTTGAGCTCTTGGAAAGCATCTTTCAAATTCTGAGTAGTTGGCCGACAATGCCTGATAAATTCTTCAATGAGATTTGTATAAGATGGGATAATTTTTGGATCACATGAGTGTGCAAGACAAATCCTTTGACTTGATTCTAGATAAGATACAAAAACTTTCGTCAGCACATCTTCATGTAGCACATTTAATATTGAATCATACTTCATATAATTCACAACATGGGTGACTGCTAGAGCTAGATTACCATTAAATTTAGGGCATTTTCCCTTCCACTCCGTAGAGAAATGATTTCAATATACAAGGATATTTTGAACATCAATAGAAGGGTACATGTTATGGAATTCCCATGGTAAGTCTTGTGATGCCATGGTTCCATTACTTAGGGTAATACCTCAATGGAGTCGCCAGATGAACTTTATGAAAATCTCATCAAAATGGAAAAGGGAACTTCCCTCAAATGGAGTCACCATGAAAGATTACAGGAAAGAGATTTGGGATCAAATCTTGAAAATTTTTCTTTAGAGCATGAAATAGGATTTAAAATCCTCCCCGGAAACAATGCCAAAATGTTGTCGCAAAAACTATAGTTTGGGAAAATCCTGACCCAATCCACGAGATGGAAATAACTATGGGAGAGTCTACCCTCAATCACCTTAGATAAACCCTCCCCTCTCTTTAGTGAAGGAGAAATACTACACAAGGGGGAAATCCCAGGTGATCCTAGGGGGGAACTTAGATGGAAAGTGAGGTTATGGAAGTGATACCCATATAGGTAAAAACACTAAGTGGAAAATGGATTGGAAACAAGTCTCAAAGATGCTTAACGATTGCCAAGTGCTTGAGTACTTGCGTAAGATAGTTGTACCTTCCCGAGACACAAGAAGAGACAAGTATACATGCTCAAATATTAAGTGGACAAGCAAGTTAATCTTGCTGTACCAAACTACAACAATAAAAAAGAGTATATATCAGCAAAGAATAAATCTAATTACTGCAGATTTAACCACTCAAAGCATCAAATATTTATTAAGAGATGAAGAAAAAAACATGTAGATTAATTCCTAATACTTTAGCACAAAATTTAGTGGTATTAGAGGTATGTTGTATGATGTTTTAATAGTATGTTTGTAACATCCAAATGGATGTAGAAAATATTTTATACGACAGCAAGTTTCAACCACTAAAACAAGAAAGTAATTCGACAAAAAGTTCACCAATTAGCAGTACAAAGATAGTAATGGCTTACTAGCAAATTTCCACGATTGAAATACAAGTTAACTTCAAAGATATAGAGTATTTTTCTGAAGCCCTAATGGCTGTAGCATTTATTTAATTATATCTAAAACTATACTAGGACAATCAAGACTCCATAGAGGCATTAGCAAGCTTAAAGCATCAAGAAAATATTCCAACTTGAACAAGATCAATATCTCTCCAAATTACATTTACCAATGCAAGTAATTTGTTTCTCCAATGCAAGAAATTATTAGTGTCTTGCCAAATGGATCATGGAGTCTTCTTGTATTAATTTAGTACTACTAAATATCAAGGGGTGTAAGCCCTTTTACTCCCTTGAGATAGAAACCCTAACAAGGTAAATTCTAGGAGGGTGTAAGCCCTTTTACTCCTCCTAACAACCTTTGCAATAGTATTTTCAACAAAAAATAATGATAAAACTTGGTGGAGGGTGTATTCCATTATACCCCTCCAAGGATCTAGCCAATAAAAACCATGGAACAATAAATAAACCTAACAAAGTGCATATTTTCCTTACTAATTTAAAAAAATTCCAATACAAACCCTAGTTACCGAGTATTCTTCATCACCAAAGCAAGAGAAAGAACCTACAAGAGATAACACACCACTTCATTCCCTAAGAAAAGAGATAAACCATATCACATGAGAGAGAGAGAGAATGATTTTTCCCAAGAGGGGCACAAATTTCAGCCAAGTATCTTCTCCAAGATGGGAGAGATATGATAAAATTAAAAGGAAATGATCCTTATTTATACAAAAGTTTTAAAAAGTGTTTGTCCACTTAAGTTAGGGTAAACCACAAAATAAGGAATACATTTCCCTTTATTTTTCCCCTTTGCAAGATTAAATTCAAATTTATCTTAAAAATTTCACATAAGAGACCCTAAAGATGACATCAACCCCATCGAGTGATATTTTGGCACTTCTAACAAGTTGTTTGAGCTTGGAGGTGAAATGTTGGGCCTCCAAAGGCCTCCCTCTCATGTGCTAGGGTTTTCTCCATCAAGCCAAGAATCCTCTCCATCCAAATTCCAAGTGTCAATCAAGTCAACACCACCACCTCCAAAACCCTATCCCTAGGGTGACGTCAAGCCCCCAAAGTGGTGTTTTTACCTCCAAAGGAAAAACATTGGGCTTGTAGGGGCCACATGAGATATTCCATGGTGTCTTTCAAGAATCCAAAGGCTGGAATCATCATCCAATGTGTGGGCCATGGTATCCACCTTGTGGGCGTCATGTCCCAAGGAATCCCAATCTAGGCTTGTTCCTCCAAAAATGTCTACCAAGCAAGGTATTTCAAAGACAATGAATAAAACCTCAAAGGATATCAAGTCAAATGTATCATGATAAGTAAATGAAATCAATAAAAGAGTAACCTAAGCATGTGCATCAAAAACCACCTCATCAAACTAAATAATTTCTCAAAGACACTATGCAACTTTCCAGGTTTAGGTATGGGAGGGTTGACAAAGTGACCTATTTGGTGAATCATTCCCTAAGTCATGGAGTGTTTCCTAGGTGGAACCACCTCTAATCCATGTTGATAAGATGAAGTTGATGGGGGAAATAATTTTGGGCATGGGGTTCATGATATACAAGGGATCATAGTGTCTCATTTTCAATGCATCCTTTTTCCAAACCCATTTTAATGCCATTAATTAATTAAGGTCTAGAAAAACTAGGTACTCCCTATGGGGTAACATATATCTTAGGGGGAAGTACCACAGTGTCACTTGAAGGGAGAGGTACACAAAGTGCCATGTGGGTAAAGTATAGCTTGTAACACAGTTGTGTATATCCCTCAACAATTGGGACATTTATATATATATATGTTTTCTTTTGCAGTTCTTTGAATTTTTAGGATAAACATTTCATTGTTATCAAGACCTCTTTTGGGAGAGCATATGGAAGGTTATGATTTGTCTTTTATCTTTTTCCAGCTACATTCCCTCTAGGCCTTTACCTCCTTCTTCCCATGAAATGAGGGACAATTCATTCTTGGGTAAATACACCTGAAAATACCAAAAGATAAGGAGGCGAGGGGATGAAGTGTGGAGAGTGGTAAGTATGATTGGAAATGGAAAAATGACTTGTCAAGGGGACCTGCCAGTATAAAACCAATCCTTAAGGGTGAGCACTTCTTGGGGCACAATCTCAACCACCAAGGTGAAACATAGCAAAGATCATAACTTCCAAGAAAACATTATATAATCAAAAGAAGATTTAAATATAACACACTCAAATGCTTCAAATATTGAAATGACACTCACCATGATACCTGGTGGAGAAAGACCCAATGTCTTCCAAAGGCAAGTTGGTGTGGAGGATACCATCATGATGAATTTGAGATGTGTGGTGGTGAAGTGGTCCTTTGTCTGTGCAAGTGGACATTGTCATCCATCAATCTCTCAGTACTCCATGTCTAGAACCTGAGGGCCTCATGACATAATCTCCTTAGTTATCCCTAGAAATCGGGGATAACAATTCCAAATCTTCTAGTTATCAGGAGGTAGCATGCCAACAGGTTTGGAAGTATTCCATGATGGAAGAGTATCAATCCATCATGAATAATAATGTGTGGGAGATAGTTCTGAGACGAGAGGGGAAGTCAGTGGTGACTTCCAAGTGGATCTATAAGATAAAGCATGCAATATATGGAAACATAGATAAGTACAAAGCGAGGTTTGTGGAAAGAGGATTATCTCAGAAAGAGTGAGTGGAATGTGAGGAGAATTTTGTTCCAGTCGCCAGGTACACTTCCATCAAGACTATTATTTCTCTTACTTCAGTTATGGGTTGGAGATTACATTATATGGATGTGAAGACTACATTCATCAACGATGTGATTGAGGAAGAAGTGTACATATAGAAACCTCAGGGCTTTGTGATACATGAGAAGGAGTCTCATGTTTGTAGATTAAAGAAGGATTTGTATGGACTCAAGTAGGCAGCCTGGGAATGGTACTCTAGGATTGATGGATACTTGATGAGTTTGGGCTTCACTAAGAGTGATGTAGATCCCAACCTTTACTACAAGATTGTTGATGGTGATCCATTGATCTTGGTACTGTATGTTGATGATTTATTCCTTATGGGGGCAGAGAGGCTCATTGTCAGGTGCAAGAGGGAGTTGGATTTAGATTTCAAAATGAAGGATATTCGATTGATGCATTATTTCTTGGGATTGAAGGTGCGGCAGAAACTAGGTGAGATATTCCTTGGACAAGGGAAGTACATAGTTGAGATCTAGAGTAGATTCGGTATGATGGACTGCAATTCCATGGCTACACCCATGATGACAAATCCGAAGAAGCTAAGTGATTCCACTTCAGATTAAGATTTGGTGGATCCCACTATGTATAGGAAGCTAATTGGATCCTTGATGTACTTGGTTAATACCAGACCAAATATTATCTTTGTAGTGAGCACCTTGAGCTAGTTTATGGTTGAGTTGAGGCACATCCATTAGGCTGTAGTAAAGCATGTGTTAAAGTACCTGCATGGTACGGTTGGATATGGTCTGAGATATGCCTCAGGTGGTGAAATTGTTAAAATACACCTTATTTTAGTATCAAACTTAGACTAAATTAGATTTCAGCCTCCTATAAATATCCAACAACCATACCACTGTTCTTTATGGGCTGAAGCACTATTAATCAAGTTCTGAAATAAAATTGCAGTGGAAATAATTTATGAACAACAGACATTAACTCTCATTTGGCACAAACATCTGTGCATAAAATCTTGAAGAAATACACAAAAAATATAGACAGTTTTGAGAGAAAGAATGTTTATTTAGCTTAAGGTAAAATCAGAACTATTACATCAACATAAAAACACAATCATTCTCTTCTTATAGCAAGTTACAACACTATGCAAACAGTCCTAGACTGTGTCTAAGGTAGAAAACCATGGTTGTATGGCCTGTACAGCTCAAGACAACTAATAATCTTCCAGTAATAGTCAACATCTGCATAGAAATTTGTGCCAAAAGGAAACTGTATGGAATAGAAAGAAAATCTCAGCAAAATTGCATAGAAATTCATGCCAACATGTTGTAAACTGACAAAATCAATTTATGTTCCCTCCCTTTGCTGTACGACCAACTTACACAACTGTATAGCCTCCTCTTATACTATTGTATGGACTTTATTAATGGATTCAATTCTCCTTAGGATGCGTGCCAATCCCTCTCCTTGGGATGCATGCCAATCCCTCCTTATTGTAGATCTTCCTCAAACCAACACTCTTCCTTTGGATTCATGCCCCTTCACCTTCCCTCAAGCTCTCCTCAAAAGTGTGCCCTCCTTCTCCTAATGAGCTGCCTTTAAACAGTTTTGAAATGTAGCTCTCCTAACCCTTGATCTCCCATGAGTGACTCTTCACTTTCCCTCAAGATCAATAGTCACGACTTAATCATTCTTTGAGGTCACTTAAGTCATTAAAGTGACTCAAAACATCATAAAGTCAATTTTACATTAAAAAATAAAAAGAATCAAATTTATAAAATCACTTTATAATTATAAAGTCATTAGGAGAAAATTTGCTTGGTCACTTCCACATGCTAAACGTTGCCAATGTAGAAGTACCTCCAAGCTACCAAATCTCAACACTCCCTCTTAGTTCACCTCAACCCAGTCATGTGTCGAGAAGCTCCATTGTCCACAAACCAAGACTCAATGTCCTCGAACACTAGGCATCCACTGCCCATGGGACCAGTCATGAGAGAGAACTCCTTCTCATATCTCTCAACAAACTCTGCGACTTCTACTGAAGCTGACACCTCTGGTTCCAGTTTCTTCTTCTTCTTGTTTAGACATTGACTAGCATAGTGGCTAGTCTTGTGACATGCAAAGAAGTTCACCTTTCTCATGTCCTTCTTATTCTCATTTCCCTTTACCACAAGAGAAACATTCTTGTCGTCTAACCCATCCAATGACTTTTCTTGAGACCCCTCCCATATATCCTCCTATGTAAAATCATCCCACAATCTGCTCCGGTCAGGGAGATTCTCTCTCCCCACCACACACTTGATGAAAACCTCCCACTCCTTGGTGAAGCCTTTGAAGGCTATCCACACCAAATTTGAGTCAGGAATGACTTCTCCCATAGCTGCCAACTCATCCTTCACATGTGCAACCCGAGTGAGATAGGTGGCCACACTCTCTCCTTTGACCATCCTAGCTCCATGGAGCTTGTCCCATAGATCAATTTTCTAGTTCTAGTTCTTAGCCTCATACAAGCCTTTCAGTGAAACCCACATTTCATTTGGTTGTCTTCTTCTCATCCAAGTGTGGAATAAGGTGGTATTTTACCCCGTCCAAGATGATTCTCTGAGTCTTGGCTTCCCTCACCTCATGAACATCTAGAGCTATGGGATCTGAAGCAGGTAAAGGCACAATGGTGTTTGCAAATGACCACAATTTGTTGTCCTTGAGAACAATGCTAATTCTAACCTTCCACTACAGGTAGTTAGAGACCCCCTCCAATCTATCTTCAAACCTGATGCTGGAAGTCATCATTGTCCACCCGACAAAGAACCTTTTTCTACCTTCTTCAAGAAAATGTACCAGCAAATCACTTGTTGTCCCAAGTGCCAAAGTTACCCACTGAAATTCAGAGCCCTAGCTCTGATACCATGTTAAAATACATCTTATTTCAGTATCAAACTTAGTCTAAATTAGATTTCAGCCTCCTATAAATATCCAATGACCATACCATTGTTCTTTATGGACTGAAGCACTATTAACCAAGTTCTGAAATAAAATTGCAGCGGAAATAATTTATGAACAACATACATTAACTCTCATTTGGCACAAAAATATGTGCATAAACTCTTAAAGAAATACACATAAAATATGGAAAGTTTTGAGGAGAAAGAATGTTTATTCAGCTTAAGGTAAAATCAGAACTATTACATCAGCAAGCTGCATCAGCATAAAAACAGAGTCATTCTCTTCTTCTAGCAAGTTACAACACTATACAAACAGTCTCAGATTGTGTCTAAGGTAGACAACCATGGTTGTACGGCCTGTATGGCCCAATACAACCAATAATCTTCCACTAACAGTCAACATCTGCATAGAAATTCATGCCAAAAGGAAATTGTATGGAACATAAAGAAAATCTCAACAAAACTGCATAGAAATCCATGCCAACATGTTGTAAACTTACATCATTGATTTATGTGCCCTCCCTTTGTTGTACGACCTACTCTTCTGCTGTTGTACAGACTGTATTAATGGATGCAATTCTCCTTGGGATGCATGCCAATCCATCTCCTTGGGATTCATGCCAATCCCTCCTTGTTGTATCTCTTCCTCAAGCCAACACTCTTCCTTGGGATTCGTGCCCCTTCACCTTCCCTCAAGATTTCCTCAAAAGTGCGCCCTCCTTCTCCTAATGAGTTTCCTTTAAACATTTTCAAAATGTAACTCTCCTAACCCTTGATCTCCCATGCGTGACTCTTCACTTTCCCTCAAGATCAACGGTCATGACTTAATCATTCGTCGAGATCATTTAAGTCATTAAAGTGACTCAAAACATCATAAAGTCACTTTTACATTAAAAAATAAAAAGACTCAACTTTATAAAATCACTCTATAATTATAAAGTCACTAGGATAAAATTTTCTTGGTCACTTCCGCATGCTGAGCGCTGCCAATGCAGAAGTACCTCCAAGCTACCAAATATCAACATAAATGAGGCTTTAGGGACATATTGATTCTAACTGGGTAGGGAGTGCAGTGGATAGAAATAGCACCTCGGGGTGCTACGTCATCTTAGGATCAATTATGATATCCTAGTTTAGCAGGAAGAAAAAATATGTAGAACTTAGTACAATAGAAGCAGAGTATATCACATCTAGTGTTGCAAGTCACAAATCAATATGGCTTCAGAAGCTTCTTACAGGGACTATTTGCTCAGAAGCTAGAGACGACCTTAATACATTGTGATAATCAAAGTTGTGTTAAGATTTCAAAAAATCTAGTATTTCATGACTGGTCGAAACACATTGAGACCAAATATCATTTCATCTGATACATGGTACAGAAGGGAGCATTAAAGCTCTATAACATATCTACAAATGAGCATATTGTGAACATTCTTACCAAGCCTCTATCTAAGGAAAAGTTTGTATACTTTAGAGACAAGCTTGGTGTGATGCAGAATGTCTCCCTCGCTTAGAGGGAATGTTGATGTTTCTCCAGTTAGCAACATCAAGTAGACATTCTCCCAGATTTGTCATGCTGATTTGACCAAGGGAGAATGATACATTCACTCACGGGAACATGCTGATTTGGCTAGTGGTGAATGGCCCATGGGAAGTATTTCTCCTATTATTCATGTTGATTTGACAAGGAGTGAAAAAGACTCGACATGCTCTCACATTTCCTACTCCAGGATGGAGTGATCTATTTTTTATATGGCAGGATTGCCTTGTTTACAAGTCTAGTCTAATGTTGAAGATGTAGGCTCAAGAGACCTCTTGCGATGAGGGGCTTCTAGGTGGGTTTACTCAACATTAGAGTTCTTTATTAATTAGATGTGCATGTGATAAGATGATCCATAAACAAGGCTCATGGACAACTTTTATAGTAAGGAAGAAATTTCAAGAAGATGAGATAGATACCATTGATGAAACCCCGAAAAACATTAAAGAAGATATTGAAGACAAAATTACAATTCTGACCCACAAGTAAATTAAAGGTGACTCAAAATATATTAATAAAGGTTGGATCATTTCATTTTGACACAACAGACAACTATTCTCATCAAGTGTGCAAGTCTCAGTTGCAGTTTCCAGTAGAACAATTTTTGAGGTGCGCTATCGTGTCTAGGGTTCTTCCTTATACAAGGGATAAATTATTTATATGATGGTTTTCTTCATATTGATGGTGATGTACTTATTGGATAGAATTCTTCTTAAGAAAAGTTGTTGGGTTTTCTCCCAAGGTTGGGTTTCCCAGGACAAAAATATTGTGTCTACTGTGCATGGATATCTTTCTATGATTCTATTGTTTCTGCTACAAATTTATCACTACTTCTTGTGCACTAAAATCCAACGGCGATAAGTCGGTTGGTCGATGCAATTTCATCAGGACTCCAAAAAAACCTAGTTATTAGTTTCGTCGATGTAATGGGGTCGGTTATCCAACAAAAATATTTACGTCGAATATCCAACAAACTGTCGTCGGTTATGTCGACGACCCTTAGGACCAAAATCTCATCGAAATCAACCATTATTTCTGATAGATACATGTCATAATTTTGAAGTAAATATAAGTCGCATATTCGACGTCTATATAGTAGATTTGACGAAGGAGCCATACCTTCCATAGATATTATTGTCGAACTTGTTGTTGGATATTCGATTCTCATGGTTATCGAATTTTCAATGTCTATACAGTATATCCGATGGAGGGGCCATACCTTCCACAGATATTAGTGTCGGACTTGTGATTGGATATCCAACTCTCACATTCGTCGGATATTCGATTTATATACAGTATATCCTACGAGGTGCTATACCTCCAATAGGTTTTATTGTCGAACGGTTTGTCGGATATCTGACAAAACTGTGTATATAAATAATATGCATAGTTTTGTTAGATATTCGACGAAGCTATGTATATTTTAAAAAAAATCTTTAGTTGGTGTTCATGCATGGGATGTTAGTGTAGAAAAGTGGTTGACACTTATTTTATTTATGAATATAGAATTGGTGAAGACTCTATTCTCACTTTACTTCTATAGTTGTATTAATAGTGGTGGGAAATGAAGGATATTCATATTAAAAACCTATTTCTTTTACAAATGTAGTCTAGAATAAATCATCTACTATGTATTTTCCTACATCTATTGTCTATATTGTGGAGAAATCTAAGGAGGTTCCAAAGTTGGAGGTCTCTAATACTAATGTTTCAAAATTACTTTCATATTACAAATCATCTTCGCTAATGTGCATATTTAATGCATTTTGACCTTCCACATCGAATTTGTACCAGTGGATTTACTCAACTTTGACAAAACATTATGAGTTTTATTTATGCTCTAAGATTTTTTTTTTTAATTCATTTTTCAAATCATGTTGATTATAAAAATGATTTAAAAGAGGATGTTGGATTTGGGGAAGAGAGGGTATTTTTTATACCCCATGGTTCCCTAATTTTGATCCAACTAGTATGTCTATAATAAAAATGTTATCTATACTATGGATAACTATATAAAAATAGATCTAAAGAGAATTAATCTAGGTATTTTCCATATGTCTGATTATGCATTTAGATTGACATTAGTTAAGGTTTTCAAGATGAGATTCCCTTACAATAAGAAATTTTTAGGGTTCAGGTTTTGGATTATGATAATATTGATTTTCTATGTTAACTCTACCAATAAATAAGGACTCTATAGGATTCTTGTCTTGAAATTAGATCCTACTCTAAATAGAATAGATGGAGGGAAACCAAACCAAAAGGTTGGTAAGCATGTTAACAACCATATCTAGAGTATGAACATGATCAAAATTATGTAAATCAACAACCTCCTATTTGAACAAAAGAGAACAATGTTTGTCTATAAGTTCCAAATGAGGAACCTTGTTCTCCTGCAGTGGATAGAGAAGAAGGATGATTGCACTTCTTTCCTCATTGATGGTTATTATTGTATATGAATTTCCTTCAGGGTTTTTCAATTCTAGTTAATAAATTTTGACTCTTCTTTATAGGGGTGACATGAGTTTTTTCAATTCTATTTAATCGTTATGGACTCTTGTTTAGAGGGGTGGCAAGAGATTAAAATTAAGAATGAATAAAAATGTAGGTTTAAGGATTATTTTATTAAGAGACATAAATGAAATGTATATTACACACTTAAGTCTAATTATGACCCCTAATGCTTAACATAGTACCATGGTTGGATCAATTCCTCATAGGGTAAACTAAAACAATTCCTCTCAAGGGATGAAGAAGAATGCTTCATGGGTCTTATGATAAAAATATGCCTCTTAATAGTGAAATGCTCCTTAAATAATGGGAAAGACTTTCCTTGTGCAATGATTGAGCTAAATTTTTCTGAAGGAAGTAAAGTGCCCATGTCCCAAGGTAGTGTAAATAGACCAGGAAGGCATAGGATAATTAGGAGAGGAATAACCTGAGAAAAAAGGGAGTTGTAGATTAACATCAAGTACAAAAAGGTTATATCCATTTCCAACCATGACAATTTTTCCTTCTCTAATTGAAATTACAATAAACCTTCTTCTTTTCATTCTCAAGATAAGAGAGTTTCTAGAAGAAAATGGAAGAAGTTGAACTGTATTTTAAAAAACAAATAACTTCTTTCGAATCATATTTTCCAAGTAATAAAATCAAATAATTTGCATTCCATTATTTGAAACCCAAATCTTAATGAAAATCTTCCTTATTCCATTATCATGAAATAAAGGTTATATTTTAATATTTTATAATTATTGTGATGGTCGATCATTTAGTAATTATAATACATCATATATTTAAAGAGTTTTATGAAACTACATTTACATATAATATTTAATATTAGTTATTTTTATATATCCATTAGAAACATATAATATTTAATATTTTATAGTAGTTATTTTTATATATCCATTAAAAGAGTGAGACATAATAAATAACATATTTTTATAAATTCAAAGTCATTGTAAGTCCCACCTAGCACTCCAATTGTGCCATGATATCGAATAGTGGTAAACTAAATGTCGTCAAAGCTATTACTTCAACCAAATTTGCATATGATGTCAATAGTGCATTTGCGGTTCTCCTTTTTCATCTCCACTTAACCAAGTCACTAAAGTGGCATCTTCTTTTTGATATTTAACAACTTCATCTATAATTGTGCATATATTACATGTCACCTCCCTTAATTCTATGTTGTTGGAAAGCGTCAAATTTTCTTCCCCATTCCCCAAAAGGTATCCTTATTTTCTCACCGAGTAAAGTAGTTTATCACATATAAAATGCATTTCCCATCCGAATAAGATATTGATCTAACCACATATCTACATATTTAGTGGTGTGTTAAATTCCCCCATAAGGTTTTTAAATTTGCACGAACAAACCATACTTCCTATCATACCAATTGATGCAGGAGCATCATTGGCAAGCATGCAGAGAAGAACCTATCGATGTTTGGGAATCTGTACGAGACCTCAACGCTAGTAGTTGCAGCCAATATGTTGAAATATGCCTTAACTTAGTGCCAAAAAAATATTTTGAGGCACGCTTGAAGTGATTGCAAGAGAAGTGGGAGTTTCCACTCTTGCTCTGGAATGTGACTAGTCTAGATAGTCATTAGGTTAAGTTTTAGAGTAGACAAGTAGCTAGGGGAAACCCTAAGAGTCCTCTGAGATAAATAGAGGTTTTGTACTCCCAAATGAGGTTGGTTGCAGGGTAGATGTTAGCTGCAAGTTAGCAAGAGATTTGAGTTTTCAGTTGTTGTTTTTTATTTCATTTGTAGCCATTTTCACTTTTGAATATAGCATAGGAAACTTGACCCAATGCATGGTGTGTGAACATTGCTTGCAATTCTCTGTTATTGTGTTTTCATGAGTGTTTGAATGAATCTCTTTATGATTAGATGGAAATGTGAATGTTAGGATAAGTTTCAATTGTTTCTCTTCTGTTGAAGTAGTGAAAGGTGTGCACACAGAATGCAAGGAGTGCGTTGACAGAATCTGTTTCGGTTCCGAAGCTCAGAAGAGATAACACAAAATTTTCCCTTTGCAAGGAGTGCAAAGAGACTGGTACAAGGTGTGCACAATCATATGCAAGAACCCAAAACCTTACATAAATATATGGTGCAAGGAGTGCACATATTTGAGGTCCGACTAAGTGTCGAAGGGACTTTGCAAGAATTCAAAGAACCAGAAAACGAAAACGCCAGGAGGGTGAGAGGATTTTCTCTTCGAGAAATCATTAGGATATGAGTTATTGAAATCCCTGAAATGCAAGGAGTGCATGGGAAATCAAAGTATTCACAAGACCAAGCTCAGGAGGAATAACACTTTTCATAAGTGTTAACGAGATCCAAGAAATAGAATCACAGGAAGGACAAAGGTCGAAGCCTTTGAATCCTTCGAAAATATTCTAAGTCTGAAGAAAGCATAATATAAGGGGAAAATATCTGGACCATTTGATCTGCGTCCAAATAATGAGGAGCAAGTGCAGAGGAGGAAGGATCTCAACC
>JZKD02S0970319.1:0-13679 GCA_000966675.3 Picea glauca | reverse complement strand
ACCGAGATCAACAAAGCAGGGTGAGTAACTCTGTCAATATCAATGCAACCTCAGGTTTGACCCTTGTGTGAGAAGGGCTTCCCAGGACAAATGTTGCAAATGGAATTTGACACTCATCACAAGATACTATGTGTGTTTTTCACTTTGGAGAGTGTGTCTCACTGCCTATTCCAAAGCTCTAGCCTAGCTAATGTTGGTGCAAAAGAGCCCTAGAAAAGTTGCTAGTTGAATTTTAAAGTTGCACAATATTATTAAAGGCTGTTGTTACACAAAAAGGAGATGGAAATGAAACCAATGTTGTGTAAGACTCTGACCCAACAATGCATAAATAGGGATGAATGATACAAATTTTTGTTCGATGAATTCTATCTACATAAGGGAAAGAGGAGTTTTCTGGAACAATGCAAACTACGATGTACGATCTTTCTTGAAATGTAATATCAAACAATCATGAACAATGCAAATTCCCTATTTGTTCTCTTTCAATATTCGAATGCCAATATTTTTCGAATAAATGATTGCTTAAAAAAAAAAAAATCTTTAATTTTTTATTGAAACCAAGAAATAGGGATGGAACTAAGAAAAAGTAAGCAACCAATGAAAATGAAATACTCGACAAACACCCAAATCGATCTTTCAATGAAGATAAAAATAACAAACTGACAAGACCAGTCTCTTCAAATCCTCATGGACAACAATTTTCCAAGTAGTAAGCAATAAGAAAGGACAATTAATCCCAACTTTTAATCCAATCAAAGGCTCTTGACCAAACAAGCACTCAGATTTTAGAATCAGAGATTATACCCTTGTTAAGAAAAGGTCAAGAGGTAAAAACTGAGAAAAAATAATCAAGAAGAGTTTTTGATTTCTGAAAACTAATCATTCGCAAGATTTGAAGTCAAGAAATAGTCACTGGAAAAAGAAGTTCTTCCCAGATAAATAAACAAATCTGGGCATTTGAAGACACAAAAAGACCTAATCCAAAGTTTTTACAGGTGAGTTCGCAGTCTAGTAGTGGAGTACAGTGCGAGAATTAGGGATTATCACAGCCTAGACACAGGCAAGGTGCGAGAAGGTCACACTGAACTGAACAGTAGGGTGCAAACTTCAGTGATTCTTCCAGGCCACAGAAAGGTACAGTGCGAGAAGGTTTGTAATCAAGCAAAATTTGGAAAAACGACAGAACTTTTGAGTGAAATTCTGGATCCAGAGAGTCTGTAAGGATCTCCTAAAGACTCAGAGATTGATTGGGAATGAAAAAGGGTAGGTCAAGAGCAAATGGCCAAGAAAAAACCACAAAATGGGTTGTATCCCCAGTTGAGTCGCCAATTTTGTTATTGGATAAATCGGTAGGTGCGGACAATAACTGATCTCCCTACATCCACCTGGATCTAGAACAAAACAGGACATGACATNTCACTTTTCTCAGGAAAAAGGTCTTCATGAGAGCCTGGACACATAACTTGTAGAGACATCACTAGAGTGACCAAAATAATGTGTAACAACTATTCTCAATAAATTTAATAATCTCAAAATCTTCCTCTGTCGAAGTTCCAATGGCATTCATAGGTATCCGGGTGAGCTTTCCACATAGGTTTATCAACTTTCCTTTGAATAGTCCTATTCCTCCTAGTGAATGAATCATAGCAGGCCTCCCTATAGCTTCCCAGGTTCTCTCTATCATGATATTCACCTGTGTTTCCTCATCTAGAACACAGTCAATGTCGAAGTCTCCTATTCTAGCTTCAAGACATTCATTTTCTTTGAAGATCTCTGATAATCTGACATGTCGGTGGTCATTCAAGGTTTCTTTCATATGTAGCAATACTTTCTTTGATTCTTTCTGGGGTTCTGTCATAATCTTAGTTTCTGGATCTGTCCTAGGGTTTTCTTGTCTCATGTTCATTTCTTCAATCTTAGCAATCATTCTAGGACACTCCAATACTTCATGGTCCATATCTTTACAACAAAGACAACTAGGTCTTCTCCCAGGGCATTTTGTAGCAAGATGTCCCAGTCTTCTGCAATTGTAATAGAGGGTTAATCCTCTCTTTCTTTTAAATGATCCCCAACCTTTCATGTACTGCGTGCTAGGATCATGGTAGCTAACCTGCAAACATTTCTTTCTAGGGTCTTGCATACACTTATTAGTCCAAACATTCTTTCTATGCATATGTATAACATATTTTTCACTATTCTTATAAGATCTACTCATATCAAATCTTCTTTCATCTATTAATACTCTAGTTTTCAAGCTACGATAAAACATACCTAGATCCATATTGTTGAAACAAAAATCTCACTTTTTCCTTTCTAGGAGCACAAAGCTTTCAGATCTTACCTCTTGTCTTCAGATCAAATTTCTTTTCCTTAGCACAGAGCTTGTCAAACTAACTAGAGTACTATGCACTAGAGCAATAGATCTATGCACAAATCTTCATCTTCCTCAGTTCCTAGCAATCATAGTTTCAGGTCCCGACAATAGAGCCATTTGTTGGCATAGGGGTAGACCCAGGGTTCAACGATAACAACGTACCAACAAAACCCTAACTACCGGCCCTTTCGGCAACACCTGCGAAGCAGATGAAGTCTCACCCGAGGTAGAAGGAGGGGTGGTTGCATGACTCAGGTGTCTACAACCTTAGTTGGGACACAGATTTGTGATTATAATAATTAATAGAGCACTTAACAACATTATTATTTACCCAATATCTACTTCGCAGATAAAACAAAGCATCGTAACATTCACCCAGATCTAATGTATCTAATCACTTAGCATCAATAAATGGATCAGATCTGGTAGATTCAAGCACTAAGCACATTCACCTATATCAGATCTAACATCCAGATTCATCATAAGCACAAAGCATCAATAGATCTATCTATCTATCCAGATCAAGCACTTAGTAAATAACACATAAATACATCAACACATCGCACAAAGGAGGATAACACAGTATTTACATGGTTCACCCCCACCCTGGGGCTATGTCCACCAACTCTTCTTCTGTATTAGCTTCAATCAGTCATCTACATGTATAGAGCCACAAAAACCCTACTTTCCATAGGACAAGAGATCTACATGCACCTCCCCAGATCCTCCTTTCCCGAGCTAGGTCTAGCGCAAAGCCTTTCACTGTATTTTACAACCACTTGCACCTAGCTCTACAAGTTTTTCACAATATGCACAGAGCATATATAAACCAAACTTGCACTTAGCACTTAGCTTATCGACCAGACTACTTATATCACCTAGCTACTTATTTAAACTTTACAAAATAGGCCTAATCATGGGTAAACCCATTGGCCGACATCCCATACCCATTACATATTCCCAACTCCCAAAAAGGACCCAAAAAGGGGCTGAGATCCCATGATCTCTGCTTTGTCTTGCGTTTCGTCCTTGACACGCTGTCGAAGTCCCAAAATAGGTCAAACTTGACGAAGGATCTCCCAAAACTTGGTCAGGGGCCAACACATAGTATTTCAAACAACCTATAGATTCAAAACAACCCACATGCATGGCTAGTCATTCCCAAGATAGCTCACACACACCGAGTACTCCTGAATAGAGTAACTCACCCCAGCCCAAGGAAGAATCTTTTCACCCTGAAATACCATACAGTCTTCCTAACGAGGAATTAAATCAATTCAGAATAATCATAAGAGCATATGCCTAAT
Source organism: Picea glauca (assembly GCA_000966675.3). Taxonomy (NCBI): domain Eukaryota; kingdom Viridiplantae; phylum Streptophyta; class Pinopsida; order Pinales; family Pinaceae; genus Picea; species Picea glauca. The sequence goes on along the minus strand of JZKD02S0970319.1, from coordinate 9,998 downwards.
AGATCGGTGCGTTGTCCTTAGCTCCGATACTTCCTCAAAGAAAAAAGATAAGTAAGACAGTGGTCAATAATCCCGACGAAGTTTTCATGCACATGGTAGAAGACTTAATAGATTTCACAATCACCAAAATTCAAGATCCTCTTGATGTGATACCTGAAATGCCAGTCGACGATGTCTCTGAACCATAATGACCATAATGTCTAAAGATATGGAAGGCAATAATGACCATAATGAAGAAAGGGGGAACCCACCTCTGAATAATCAACCCTGGTTGGCCAGAGACGCTTTGGCCCTCCCGGGACTAGTCCATAACCTTCCCTGACATCCAGAGAAGTTACTTCCTAAGTTCGATCCCGACCGAAACCTCAGGATTGCCTGAAGATCATATCAAGAAATTTATACTAGCAATCAAGCTTATGAACGTCCAACATGAAGACATAATTTGCAGGCTATTCCCCAACACTTTTGAGAATTCAGTCGCCACATGGTATTTTAACTTACCTATAGGATCCATAACAAAGCTTCAAAAATATTTTCTAGATAAATTTGCAGAAGAGACTACTACAAGAGTTCTGATGGCTGAGTTGTTCGTCACCACCATGAGTTCGAAAGAGAAGGTTAAAGATTTCAATCAAAGATTCACCACCATCTTAAACAAATTCTAGCCTAAAGACAAATGAAATCAGGAGTTACAAATCGAAGTATACGCTAATGCGCTCCCAGCTTCTATTTCCATGTTTGTGAAGAGGGCTGCCAAACGAACCTTAGTTGAGAATTTTGAAGAAGCTAAAACGATAGAATTCCAGATGAAAGGGTGTAAAGAAGGCCATGTCTCTTTAGTTAATAAATAATTTCAACCTCCTCCCACGAGAGGACTCCTTCTGACTAGACTGCCAGGGAAACAAGCATAACAGACTCCCGACAAGGGTAATGGAGACATAGAAGATCTACAACGCATGGTTAAGAAATTATCAAACGCGATCATAGACATGAAGAGAAACACAGGGGAAGGAAACCAAGGCCAAATGCCCTATAAGCCTTTCTTTGAAAGGAACCCACCATTCAAATCCATTGAACCTCCCCTAGCTAGCTTAAATATCGATCTAGGGAATGTCACATATGATTCTTTCTCTACTAATCACCAGGAAAACCACTCTAAAAGAGACTGCCCCCAAAGGGTGCATACCATGAATTTGATGGCAAACCAGTTTTTAGATGAGGTTTCCCTAATAGAACAACCAATCATTTTGGTTATGAATGTTGCTGACCAGGAAGAGATTGACCCACCAGAAGATACAACCATGCTGATATGGGATCCTGACCTAATTATGCCTTCCGACGACCTTTTTCAGGTTCAAGAAGCACTCGCAGAGATCTCGGTTGTGAAAACTAGAAGTAAAGGTCCTCCTGTCTCAAAGATCCTACTACCACTCAAATGTCAGGGGAAAGGTCAAGTCCTGATCACCCGAAAGTACCTTTTTCTCCCCATAAGAACCCTATTAGCATCCATACGTAAGAATCGCCCAAACTGGAGTACAACATAGTTGAAGATCTAAAGAAGTTGAAGGCTAATATATCATTTATGGACATATGCAGAATCCCTAAACAAAAATATTTCCTGCTACAAGCATTGAAATCGGTAGAAAACCCTATGAGAAGCAATGAGCAACAAAGAAATCTGACTTCCACAGATCTAGTAAACAAACCAACTGTGAATACCTGCTCAGAAGATAAGAAGGGAAAACCTTTTATCCCACTGTTTCTCTTAACGTTTGAAGTATTCAATAGGAACCTCCACAATTGTTTGGTAGATTCAGGAGCATCTTCCAATGTTATGCCCTTGTCTATTTGCAAAAAATTAAATGTCATTCCTCTCAAGAGCAATAAACATGTGATACAAATAGACAGAACCTAGGTCAAAGTCACGGGGGAACTCAGAGATGCAATGATCAGGATAACGACACATCCTAAGTTTGTGCAAGTGATTAAAATCATTGTAGTAGACATCCCAGAGGCCTATGGGTTATTATTAAGTCGAGATTGGTTTGAGAAGTTAAACGTGTACTTTAGTACAGACTGGGCACACCTTTGGCTACCACTGAAGGGATACAAGAATATGATCATAATCGATAGAGAGAGATACCTAAAACACACGGTCACTGATCTAGAAACCTTGAACGAACCCTCATCCACAGATTTCCCCGTGTTGGGCAATTATTCCTGCGATTCCCACTTCAGGAACTTTTCTCCTCTCTTATCCGATGTCCCTCTCACTCAAAACTCTGAAATGTTTTTTCAAGAGAATTCGTCGATACCTATAGAAGACACCCTCTTCTATTAAGACCTTGTGCTAGAGATTACAGAACAAAAGATAGGGGAGCAAGAAAGTAATAAGAAAGAGGAAAAGGGCGATTGTTGTTCAAAAATTTGGACCATATACTTTGATAGATCTAAATCGCAGGAAGTATCAGGGGTAGGGTGCATCCTCATTGATCCAAAAGGTAAATATCATTTCCTGTCCTGTAGACTAGAATTCGAATGCACCAATAACACTATTGAGTATGAAGCTCTAGTACAAGGGTTAAAGAAATCCATAGACTTAAACATCAAAGAATTGAAAGTTTTTGGAGACTCAACGATTATCGTTAGACAAGTAAGGAATACTATACATTGCAATTCCCTGCACCTAAAGAATTATCATAAGGAAGTACATAGGTTAATATATAATTTTGAAGCTTTCAATATTACAATGATCTCCAGAGAAAATAATATCCTTTTTGATTCCTTGGCCACAACTGCTTCAAGGCTTTCAACTCTAGAAGATTATGAAGCCTCCTTATTCACTGTGGAACTACTCTACAAACCATTAGTGCTTAACCACATTTCTAATTGGAAGGTCTTTGAAGGGGATGAACATATCACAAATTTCTTGAATAACCAAGAAAATTTCAAAGATTTGGCCATTGATGATGAAGTATTCCAGGAGAAATCAACAGAAACCGATCCTCGGATAGGTCAACCTATTGATAGATCAAAGTCTCACACAATCCCAAAAAGAATATCTAATTTGGAAAATCTTTTTGACCTAAAAGAGCGATTTAAGGGGCCTAAAAACACAAAGATCGATAGCTCTTGTTCCCTGCACGAAACTATGAAACTCAGGACCCCAGAAAACCCAAAGAATGTGAATCTCGACAAGACTATATCTAAAGAGTAAAGAAAGTCTTATCTCAAAATGTTAAGACAATATCAAGATGTCTTCGCATGGTCCTACCGAGATCTGAAAACTTATGAAACCCATATCATACAACACACTATATCGTTAAAACCTTAGGTGAAACCCTTCCAACAGAAGCTCCAAAAGTATCACCAATCCCTGGAATGCCTTACCTGGAAGATGATTTTGGAATTTAAAAGTTTCTTTAATTCATGATACAAATCTAGTTCCTGTGAGAAAAAAGTTTGGAGAAATTCACTTATGCGTAGATTTTAGGAACCTCAAAAGAGCTTCAGAAAAGGACGATTACCCAGTCCCACCAATGGAAAAACTCCTGCAGACCGTGTTTGGCTCAGAGATTTTCTTTCTACTGGACTGTTTCTCAGGTTACAACCAAGTCCTGGTTTCAGAGGAAGATCGTTTGAAAACTACCTTCCGAACCAAGTGGGGAACCTTTACTTATAAACGCATGCCTTTTGGGTTAATCAACACAAGGGAGACCTTCCAAAGGGCCATGGATGTATCATTTTAGGGACTAATCAACAAGTGTGTGGTAGTGTATCTGGACGACGTAATTGTGTATTCAAAGAACATAGAGGAGCACATCCAACACTTAACTCAGATTTTCGAAAGGTGTAGGAGATACAATATATCCTTAAATCCCAAGAAAACTATTTTCGACGTCGAGGAAGGTAAGTTGCTAGGTGACATTATATCTCAAGAAGGCATTCACATAGACCCAAAAAGGATTAAGGCTATATCTCAACTCCCGTTGCTTCACAACAAGAAATATATGCAGTCTTTTTTCGGGAAAATTAATTTCGTGAGGAAATTCACTCTCGATTTCGCAGAAACTATCAAACCCTTACAAAAGATGATTCACAAAGATGTTGAATTTAAGTGGGATGATGAATGAAAGGATGCTTTCAACAATATTAAAAGTGTTATATCCCAGGACCCCATGTTACGAAGTTTTGATTTCAAGAGGGATTTCTTCCTCTATACTTTCGCCTCCAACGAATCGTTAGGTGCAGTATTGACTCAGAAGGATGATGACAACAACAAGGCTCCAATGTCGTTCATGAGCACTAATCTCCAAGGAGCCGAACTAAATTATCCCACCATGGATAAACAAGCCTATGCAGTATATAAGGCAGTAAAACACTTCAGGTCTTACATCCTCAAGAACCACACCAAAGTATTCGTGCCTCACCCTACGGTCTGATCCCTATTCACTCAACAGGAAATGGGGGAGAGAAGAGGGAACTGGATTGCAGTAGTTCAAGAATTTAATCTAGATATAAAACCTGCCAAACTAGTTAAAGGGAAAGGGTTATGAAAAATCCCAGCCGAAGCCCAAGACCAAGTAAATGAAGAGTCTGGATGGGAGAATGAAATGACATTATGGTGTGGTGAAATATCATATATTTCCCCAAGGCCAGAGTCTTGGTATGAGAATTTGAATTATCTCTTGCACCATGGGACTTGTCTAGAAAATCCCAATCCTAGGGAAAGGAGAGCTCTCAGGTTAAAGTTTGAAAAATATCACCTCATAAATTTGGCACTCCTCCGAATTAATTATGATGGGGTACTATTAAGATGTCTCGAATGTGAAGACACAGACAAAGTTTTGAAGGAGCTCCATGATGGCCCTGCCGATGAACATTTCACAGGAAACACCACCAGTCATAAGATATCGAGGGACGACTATTATTGGCCCACCTTATTCAAAGACACTCACACCTATGCTAAAAACTGCAAAACTTGTCAAATAAGCACTGGGAGGGAGAAGAGAGCAACATTCCCACTCCAACCAGTGATTGTCTCTAGGAATTTTGATCAATGGGGGTTGGATACCATAGGAGAAATTACACCCAGTTCTTTGAAACAACACAAGTATATACTTACTGCCACTAATTGTTTCATGAAGTGGGTAGAGGCCATCCCTTTGACTCATGTAAACGAGAAGGTGGTGATCCAATTCATAGAACAACAACTGATCACAAGGTTTGGTGTCCCTTATGTTCTAGTTTTTTATAATGCAACTTATTTTTCTTCCACTCTATTGACAGAGTTTTATCTAGACAAAGGAATCATAATTAGGTACTCTGCAAATTATTATCCATAGGGAAACAGGGTGGCATAATCAACCACTAATAACCTAGTGATAATATTAGAAAAGACAGTTGCAGATAACCAAAGGAATTAGCATAATATACTCCATAACGCTCTATGGTCCGATAGGGTCACACCCAAGGAAGTTATAGGAAATTCCCCGTACTTTCTGGTTTATGGGAATGAAGCCATTCTCCCAAATGGGTTTTATCTTCCATCTCTTCAACTAGCCCAAGATTGCAGCGGGGAACCTTCATCAGTCATACAACAAATAATTGATACGTTTGCTCATGCTATAAGAAGAGAGAGAAAAGGATAAGTCAAAATTTCTAGCTCACCAACAGATAGTGCAAAGATGGTTTGATAAGCATAAGTCTAAAGATTTTTTTTTGAACTAGGAGCCTTAGTCCTAAAATGGGACAAAGCAAATGAACCAAAGGGGAAGCATTCTAAGTTTCAGAATCTGTGGCTTGGACCTGTCCAGGTGGCTGAGAAGATTGGGGTAGACACTTATCGGTTACAGAATCTGAGGGGGGAACCTGACGCCCTCCTAGTAAATGGCCAAACCCTCAAACAATATTTCCAATAATCTCTCTCTCTCTCTCTCTCTCTCTCTATATATATATATATATTGAAATGATTTGTGTTTTGTATGAATGTTTTCATGATTGCGAAGTGCATTTTTTTTTGTTGTTTTCTTTTGCTTTTGGACTTTTGCGCTTTTGAAGGTTGTGTTCAACGAGACAATGGTCGACTTTAAATCATGCGACATAACGAAATTTGTTCCTAACTCATCGCTTATATAAAGCACAAGAAGCATTGATGAGCTTGTGATTACTTTGAGGAGTCCTCTATATAACATGCGCAAGTGAATAACTTCAGAGAAATGTCAAAAGTGTCTTCTTAGTGGTTTGGTAAGACCTTAAGAGAAAGAATGAAAGATGGAAAGGACTACATGAACCCCGAAGACAAATCTAGCAAAGGATCCACCTTAACCATCTCACTTTGCAAAATAAATAGACACCATCCTCTCCCACTCTCTCAGGGCATCATGCCGAAATAAAATTGATATTATCAAAAGAGTGAATCGTAGGAGAGGGTATGCAGATATCTTCGTTAGGGCTATGGATGCTCCCAGGAAGCGGAGCAAGGTATGTGATGTCGGGGTGACTCCATCGGGGCTATGAACGCTTGCTGGCAGTGGAAAAATACCATAGAAAATGATTAAAGGTCACTAAAGGCTTTGGGCCAGTGAATACTTTACTAGATATTTGTCAAAAAGGGCATGAGTAAGGGTTATAGGAAACAAAGGAGGAATAAAGGTTAAAAACCCCACAGGAAGACCCAGAAGCATCAACTGAAGAATTTTGAATGCAAGGGTAAAAGAGGCTCTGATTTAAAACCATTTGTGTTCTCCACCAACTTTTGCATCAGCCGAGCCTGAAGGAAGAGCAAAGATTCTGCTTTCGCCCAATAAGTCGCCATTTGTTGAGCACTCAACACACCCTAAAAGTCTATGTCCAATTTTACTTTTTGGGTACCACTTGATCTCTTTGCATTGTCTGATTCATCTCCATTTGGAAAATGTTGTGTTTGCTTACCATTTTTTAGTCTCATTAAGTCTTTGAAAAGTTTGCTTGAAACTATGAAAATCCTTGACTTATAAGATTTAACATTTAAATAAGGAATCAGATAGCCAAAGCACTTCACTCAACGCTCTTAAGAAATTCAACATCGGTAGACAGGAGTATTCTTTTGTGACAAGCATCACTGCGGAGATCACTGATTGCCTATCCCTTTCGTCATTGGGAAATGACAAAACGATTAAATACTTCAAAATAAAGAAATGTTATCACCGATAGCCAATACCCGCGTGCTCATTGAAGTCGGAGAAAATCAAACCACGACGAACTTTTGGACGATGCTTAAAGTTTTTTCTCGATTCCCAAAATATTTTGATATCAGGAATTTTTGAAAGAACTAACCCAAAGAAAACACGCGATAGGGTTTTCCCTGATCGCTAACCCTTGATATGTTTTTGGCATCGACGATCCCCATGCTTAGTTTAGGAATGCGAAATTGAAAGAGAGTTCTGACTCCTATTAATACTCGCGAGTTAAGTCATCGGTCTTCATTGCGTCGTATTCTGAACCAGTTTTGCCACGTCAACATTGTACGACGAAATCAGTCGGCGTTAGAGGTTTTCTCCGGAGGATTTCAACGGGAACATACATAAGGATATCATTGGTTCTTGATCTACCCACTAAGAAAGCAACACGATGGGATGTTTTAGCTCTAAGATATGATGGATCCAAAGCATTTAAAGAACTAATTAATTCCAAAATCCCGCATTAGTTGCTAATTCATGTGTGAATCAAAAGGACTGTTTGAATGTGCCGATATAATGCATCACCCTCCGCACCCCGCTGTCAACTCACGTAGAATTTATTTGGAGAGATCCGGTGGTAGGTTATTTTGAATTTCACCCCTCACTCGAATTAATTGGTTGATGTGACTGGTAGGATCTTCCCCGTTAAATCCATTAAATTATTGTAAAAAATGATTATTCTGTGCGCAAGGCAGTTCAAAACATCTAGAGGAGCGAGACGAGAAATCTAGGGAAAGATTCCAAGGCCCAGTGAGTATTAAACAACAGGTTTAGTAAGCGTTACATGTATGTACCGGTCTATGGATGTTTTATGCTTCATTTCTTATGTTTTATCCAATGTTACTATGTACACATTCCTAAAGATCATTTTTGGTTGCAGGAACAGTGCCTCTGAAGAAACCTACTACCAGGAAATCTCCAAGAGCGCCAAAGCTACAGGAACCAAAGGTGGGAGAAGGTTCATCCCCAACGGTTGCAAGACAATTGGAATTCTCTTCAAAGCTGGTGCTCGTCATCAAAACAACCACCAAGAAGGCTTTCATTCAACTTCCGGCCTTTAGAGAGATAGAGGCGAACATCGAGACCAAAACAATATTCTCGCGTTGGGAAGAACTTTTCAAGAAAATCAAGCGAGAGGATTTCCCTGAATATACCCTGCACAACCATCTCGATATGAGAAGATTCGATGATGAAGTCCTCCTAAATGTCCAAAAGGCGTATCTACAAATGGTGGAGAGAAGGACTCCGATATTCCCCTACGTCGAACTCCTGAAATGGATTATCGATCACACTGACACACAAAGATGTTTGATTAATGACGACAACGGTGAGTGTGTCAGGGTTTTCCTCCCAATGGAAGTTCAAAATTACTACAATCTTAGAGAGCTAGAGGAGCGGTTGAACAATGATTTTGTTTTGAGTTTCTATGAGAAACACGACACCAGCAAGATGATGGCTTCCTGGTGGAGAGAGGATAAAAATTTCACCAATCAGACCTTCGCTGGTACCCGATGACCAACCTAAGAGAGCCTTACATCTATCTAATGGCCCTCCTCTATCGATTTCATGGGGAGAAATATTCCTCCAGGTTTTCAGAGGCTTGGATGCCTCTAGCTTATACTATAGCCATTTCCGGAATAGGTTTCAACTAGGGTGCAATCATCTCCAAACAACTGAGCACTTACATACAACAAGCTCAGACACTGAAAGAGGGAGAAACCCCTTCCTTTTACATGGTCTCTTATATATTAGACATCATTTGTGCCAAGAACGTCTTTGCCGAAATGAAATTAAGCTAGCATGCCTCAAAACTCCCAGTCCATGTATATTTCGATATCTTGTGGGAAAAAATGTACAAGAAATCATACTCTCTCATCTGCGATAAGTTTATCGCACGTATTTATTTCTTGTTGTTCAAGAAAGACTGCCCAAGGCTATCAGATGCAGCCAAAAAGGTTGTATCGAAAGTTGGCAATTGGTATCTGAATGAGCGCGATACCTACATCAGGGTTTTTGGTGCCACCAGAGCACGCCATCTGTTACTTGTATATGTCCCCGATTGACTAGTAGTAGGGGAAATCTATTATCATGCCATCTTACAAAGTTATAATGCTACTTTGGTAAAGTATAAGAAGCGGGCCTTCATACCCTATGGGTTTCATATTGGTTTCTACATGGTAAAGGACACTACATAGGCCAAGCAAGAAGGGTTAAGCCAATTGGATTTCTGATTCCAGACTGGCTGTTTTCACAAGCACGACCCCAAGGGTCTGGTCTCAAAGCACACATCATAGGTATCATCCTGCTGGCCATATGCCCATGACAGGTTTGAGGATGAGATATTCATAGAAAATGCTCAAAGTTTGGATGAGGTGGTGGCAAGGATGGCTGACCCTAAATAAACCAGGTTTAAGGCCATGAGTTGGGATGAGCAAGCAACAATCTTGGAACAATCGGCTCAAGAAATCCCCAGGGCCAGTGAAGAAAGGATAACACCCGAATCAGTTGAAGCGATGGAAGCTCCTCAAGAAGCCACCGAAATAGCAGAGATTTCCCAGGTAACCCCAATACAGGACATGAATTTCCTCGAGGCTCAGGATGCGCAGGAGAGAGGGGCACTCATGTATCAACAAGCCCAACATATAATTAATCGGATGCAGGATAACCCAGACCTCATCAGGTTGCCAAGGCTTTCGATTGATAGCCCAGAAGAAAGTCTGGTGGGGCCAAGCAGCCCTGATTTCATAAACCTTGTTAACATCAATGAGTCAAATGACC
>JZKD02S0970252.1:226882-238351 GCA_000966675.3 Picea glauca | reverse complement strand
CTCCCTAGCTAATGATGCAAAAACACACTCTTCAACCAAAGAAGAAAATGAAAAGATTTTATTTATTTATTTAAGTGCTAGTAAAGGAAAAACGGGAAAATACCAACAAGCAAAAAACCAAGAAAAAAAAATGTTGGCTTAAAGCGCAGATCACAAAGAATCAGAGTAAAGAATCACACAATGGTAATAAAAAAAAAACAAAGACTCTCATGCTTGTCTAAAAACCAATTTTTTTTTTTTTTGGTCGACTATTAACTGAGAAAAAGCAGGCTAAGGGTAAGATGACCTAACCTACTGACTGTTCAAACCTAGACTCAAACACTTGAGAGAAATACTTCTTATCAAAGGAGGGGATGACTGCCCCACCCTGAACAAAAAGTAGCATGTCCAAGCATGCTACTGTCACTAAAACAACACGCGTGCAAACGCGTGCTGAGCAGAGACAGAAAGCGTGTACACGCGAGATGACCTTGTACAGGCCACGTGTATATCTAAATTCTAAGGAAAAAAATGAAAACAGGTTGTCTAGACTAGGAAGAGGCCTCTGGTATTGATAACCAGGGTCCCTTGAAGTCTTGGATTCTCTTTTTAACAGAAAAGACAAATAATGCAAGGAATAATAAGGCAAAAAAAGCAATCTGAGATAGGACTGTGAACCAGGAAGACTCAGACAAGATTCCAGAAAACCCCCTGAGAATGTATAATTCTGACAGGGAAGAGTAGGACTGCCTCTAAGGTTCTCTGAACTCCTACACGCTACTGCTATCTCTACAACTAGTGTTCACATGTGGGATATCAGAGGATAGGGCACGGGTACATGTGTTCAGGCCTTCTACAGGCCATGTGTACCTCTATGTGTCCCGAAAACTACAGTCAAGAAAAAGTCAAGGAAAGCTGGTATGGAAAACTAGACTCCCTGCTAGCTCAAACCTTACAGAAAAAGACAGGCAAAGAAAAACAGAAAACCTAATCTTTAAACTACCCAAAAAACTTAAATAAATCCAAGAACCCTAAAGAGTATTCTCCCCAGTATGGTCGCCAATTCTGTTGTTGGGAAAAATACCCTACGGTCTAGAAAACTAGGGTCAGACTTGCATGCATATTTTGACTGAATAGAAACTAATTTTTTACCTACAACCCAAGATTTAAACCCCTTTTTCACAGTAAATGCATGGAAAAGGACCAACAACCTTATTACTGGCATTCAATGTAGATCCTCCATTGTGCTTTGATCACTTGCTTGCGCTACTCCTTCCACAGATGACCTGCACTCAAGACAAACAACAACTATGCATGCATGCTACTTCTATACTCAAGAGTTATAAATCAAGCATAAATTAATCAAACCATAGACAATTCATGCATTGGGATAGGAAAAGTATTATTTTTATTACTGAAAGTGAATCAACTTACAAAAAAGATGAGACCGGCCACCGCTCCTTGAACCTGATCCTGGGCTCCTCTTCTTCTGTCCTTCAACTGCTTTGTGTTAAATCTCCTTTGGCATGAGGAAAGGCTAAAGGGTTGGGACAATGGATTATGTAAATGGGCAGAGTTTCTTCGCTATATTTTTTCCTCCTCCAAATGGTACCCCTACCCCTTCTTTTATAGGCTAGAAGGAGCTAGGCTTTTGGACGAACCCTCAGCCATGCATGGTCAGGAGTTTCAGTTAACTGACCCATAGCTTTTTGTTTCGTAGGAAACTTTCCTTTCTTCGTGCTTTGTTAGGTACACGCGGGTTGTTGTGAGTCAGCCAGCGTGCACACGTGTGCAGTAATGGGTTAGGGTGCGTGGGCCTTGACACAAGAGGATTTTCAAAGAGTTGTTCAATAGATTTTTGGCAAAGAAGGGATATGAATTGGCCTGATGCCAGGTAAGCATGTGGGGTGCAATTTAGGATTATAACAGTCTTGCTTGTTGTTTAATGACCACACAAATTTCCAGAAGAGACCATAGGTCAAAAAATATGAAAACTGGAATGAATGCAAAAAATGTACGACATTGAAACGATAATATTCTATCTAGGGTTTCATGATTACTTGCAGAATATAGAAATTGTCCTCTCGTGGAGTCCTCTGGCTGATTATTTTTCTTTCCTTCTTCTCACATGAGCTCAGATTTCTGATTCCACTTGACCAGAGCCACTCTTCCTTTTCAAATTTGAAATGGTTCTTTGATTCTTCTAACTCCAAGTTATACCCTTAAATCATGGAAAATACTTCTATCTTGTCGCAGAAGTACAACAACAATTAAATTGTATTCATAATTCCTTAATTCGTGCCTTTTCTCACTCAAGGAAGTAAACCTCCACTTGAACCATTCGATCTCCACATGTCAATTCAAATTTGACACGAATTATGCCACCCCCTACTGATAAGACATAAACATCCTCATTTCTTCCACCCTTTAGACTTTATGAATGCTCGACCATATAAAATAAGCATAGATATGGATGTGCAAGTCTTAATTAAATGTACATAGGGTAGATAGTTATGTTACCTTGTTTACCTTTTGTATGCACATTAATATGCTTGTTGCAGATGTATGGAGGTGGTTTGTCTCCATGCCAGTGCTTGTAGATTATCTTGATGTTTACCTTGATATTAGATATACAATTTTTTAGGATATCATGACCTTGAATCATGCTACATGAAATAGAACATCCTATAGATCTGTTTCTGTCATGCATCATATTATCTACAAGATACATAGTATCCTGCAAAAGTTCATTTTTATTATCTCGAGGATGTTCTGATGAGAAAGGATGGTTGGAGGAGGTGTTTCTTTCTCTAATATTGATCCTTGCACTATTTTTATTGGTATTGAGTAGGTTTCCTTGCCTATTTTTGAGAATTGAACCTGTAGATTATCCTGTAGAATCTTGTAGAACAACCTGATAAAACAATTTGATAGGGTGTTTGCTTTAAAAATGTAAAGTGAGATGTATTGGATATGGAAAGTGGTAGGTATGACATGGATGCAGAGAGTGGATGATTTTGATAGGAAATTATATGAATATGGGAATAATGAAAAATGATATGTATGAATATGGAGATGCTTACCTTATTTATTGAAGGTGATGCTAACTTTTGATTCTTCTTTGTGCAGATGGTTGTAGTAATGAAGTCCTTGGTACCTGCAAATGCATAATGTTGGTACAAAAATTATTTTATTTTTGTCTTTTTCCTTATTATTTGTTTATTTATTTTTCTTAAGGCAGGAGTGCCATCACTGGTTTTCACTAATTCCTTGCCTCATCAAGATTCTGAGAATTTTTCCTGATGAGGTTATTCATTTATTTTCTAGATCCGAGATTGCCTCCATTGGAGGTTTTCACCCTCAAATCCATCCTAGATGCCTCTCAGAGGTTTTCATCCAGGATTTTTATTTATTTATTCTCTTTTTTTCCATCGTAGGGATGGATTGAGAACATTACTATTATCAATCACATCTAGATTTCATTTTTTCACTATTTATGTGAATTCTTCTTTTGGCATGGGCTTATTGTAGGTCTTTAGTCTGAATCCATTCACTAGTAGTGGTATTCCTTCTTCATCAATTGTTATTATCTGCACTGATCCATTATCATGACATTTTTCAATGATGCAGGGCCCTAGCCACATTGCCATCAAATTTGATTTAAAATCCTTAAACCTTGAGTCATATAACAAATCCCAATCCCCTTTTTTGAACTTCTTGTACTTAATCTTATTGTCATGCCATTCCTTTATTTGCTACTACACCACTTCATTATTGAGGAGGTCCTGCATCCTATACACATCTAATGCGTTCGATTGGATCAATGTTTCTTTTTTTGCTAACTTCAGATTCATGTCTAATTCAAATGTTGTTATCAATGTATGATGCTCAAATTCAATAGGAAGCATGGATTTATTACCATAAACTAATTCAAAAGGAGTAATCCATATTGTAGTTTTCCATGTAATGTTTTATGCCCATACTGCTTCAGTGGGATTCTTTGACCGATCTTTCTTATTCATGCTCACTGTTTTAATGAGGATGTTTTCTAGCTCTTTGTTTCTGACTTCAACTTGCCCATTTACTTGAGGATGGTAGGGTGTTGAATTTTTGTGATGAATATTATGTTCCCTCATGATTTCTTCAACAATCCTTGATGTAAATTGAGGGACTTGATCCATGAATATCTCCCTTGGATAACCAAACCTTGAAAATATGCATTCTTGGAGGAATGCTGCTACATTTGGTTCTGTGGCATCCTTCATGGAATTTACTTCATCCCACTTTGTCAGATAGTCTATGCATACCAAAATGTGCTTATTATGCCCTAATGGAGGATCAATTGAGCCTATGAAGTCCATGCCCCACTTTTCAAATGGTTCTAATGATACTTGGGGTTGTAAAGGAATTTACTTTCTCTTTGTTGGTTTCACCATTCTTTGGCATTCATCACAATGTGAAGTATATCGTTGGGCATATCTATGTACAATTGGCCAATAATATCTAGCTTGTAATATCTTATAATTTTTCCTCTTGGATTCATAATGATCTCCACATGGTTCATCATGGAAAGAATGCAATATATCATGCACCTCATCTTCCCTTATGAATCTCCTCAAAATATGATTTGGACATAATTTGAGCAAATAGCATGCAACCCAAGAGTAGGCTAAACTTTTCCGGACAATCTTGCATCTCTCCCTGTAGGAGAAATGTTGAGGAAAATTTCTTGTTATAAGGTAATTTTCTATATCATCAAACTAGGGGGTTTGTAATGATATGAAAAATAGGATCTCATCTAGAAATTGGTCATCAATCATGTCTTCTTCAGTAGGAATGGTCAATCTAGACAAGAAATATGCAACTACATTATGTTTTCCAAGCTTAACAAGAATTTTTAGATCAAAGTGTTGTAATAAAATAAACCATCTAATCATCCTACCACTGATGTTAGGTTTATTCATCAAGTATATAATGGCAACATGATCTATATGTACAAAAACTTTATACCCTGTCACAAAATCTGAATTTATTGAGAGAATGAACCACTGCTAAAATTTCTTTTTCTGTAACAATATAATTCAGTTCTACACCAACTAAATTCTTACTTATGAAGTAAATTGCATAGGGTTTATTGTCTTCATCCTGTCCTAAGACTTCTCATACAAAAATTTCTGATGCATCAATGTGAATTTGAAATGGAAGACTCCAATTGGGACCTTGTAAAACAGGGGCAGTTGTGAGTTCTTCATTAATTGTTTTAAAAGCTTGTTGACAACTCAAAGTCTAACAATATTCCACATCTTTGGACAACAAGGTAAACAAGGGAGAAACTGTTTTAATGAAATCCTTAAGAAACCTCTTGTAATATCCTGCATTTCCAAAAAATCTTCTTACATCTTTTGGTTTGAAAGGGGTAGGAAGTAAGGTGATGTTTTTGATGTTTTCTTTGTCTACTTCAATCCCTCTAGAGGACATGGGATGTCATAAAAAAATCCCTTCATTCATCATCATATTACATTTTTCATTGCTAATGGAAAGATTCGTTTCTATACATCTTTGGAGAATCTTATCTAGATTGTCTAAGGATTCATAAAATGAATTTCCATAAGGGGTAAAGTCATCCATATAAATCTCAACTTTACCATGGATGAGTTCTAAAAAGATGCTGAGAATTTATCTTTGAAAAGTAGCAGGGGCATTACATAAAAAGATGCTGAGAATTTATCTTTGAAAAGTAGCAGGGGCATTACATAGGCCAAAAGGTAAGACTCTATATGAAAATGAACCCCATGTGAATGTAAATGTGTTCTTGTCCTAATCCTTAGGATTGATCTAGATTTGATTGTATCCACTAAAACCATCCAAAAAGGAAAAGTATTTCTTCCTGTCCAAGACATCCAAAACTTGGTCAATAAAAGGTAGGAGGAAATGGTCCTTTTTGGTAGCCCTGTTCAACTCCTGATAATACAAACATATCCTCCATTTCCCATTATTCTTTGGGACAATAACTAGAGGGGAGACCCCTTCATTATCTGATATAGGATATATGAATCCAACATCAATAAAATTTTGAAGTTCTTGTTTAGCTCTGTCTTTCATTACAAGGTTCATCCTTCTTTTTGGCTGCCTAAAATGTTTGTAGTCCTCTTTGATATAAATGTGATGGGTATATATAGAAGGATGGATTCCTTTCATGCATTTATAATCCCATGCAAAATCTTCAATATTTATTTTCAGTACATCTAACTGTTTTTGTTCCTGCTGACTTGTGAGTTTGTTTTTGATTTTGAGTGTTTTCTCAGGGCTGATTTCTATAGTTTTGACAGTTGAATATTCTATCTCAGTAGTAAAAAAATATGTCCACAATTCAATGTTATTTTCTACAAAAAATTCAAATATGTTATCATCATTGATCCCTTCTATTTTCACATCTTCTGGATATTGATTTTGCATAAAAGTTTCAAGGAAAGTGTCCTCATCAATTGTACTATAAGAGAAGGAAGTGTGAATTGTGTAGATGGGGTATGAAGTTGTTTTTGTCAGCTATTTTTCCTCTTCCACACACATAGGCATATTTTATGTTATCAAAGGTTGGGAAGGGAGATAAAGAACAATTTTTTTGGGGGAAAGGCCATCAATGACGATCACAGTTCTTTCTCTACAACCAATGTATGCATCAGTTGTGGCCCACATAGGCCTTCCAAAAATAGGAGGATATCGATTGGAATGAGACTTGGGTTGAAGGACTAGGAACTCAGTAGGGTACTCCCAAGAATCAATGGAAATTATGATATATTCCAACATGCCTTCAGGTTTGACCGTGAATCTATCTGCAAGTTCCAGGAATGTTGGGGTGTTTCTCAGAGATCCCTGAAGGTTGAGTTTCATTGTGGTATCTCTAGTCATAACATTGATTACAAATCCTAGATAAATAAGCGTATTCTATACCGGGATGTTATTAATATGGAAATTTACTAAAGGACTCCCTGGATCTAAGTATTTAGGTACAATTAGCTTCCCAAGCATAAGGTCGGATAGTTGTCCTACAACATTTATGGTTGGAACATATTTCATTTTTCTCACTGGTCTTCTAATTCATTCTTCCTTGATATACTTATTGAAAGTGGGCACATATTTAAGAGCTTGTAATATAGGTATCTTTATGCACAAATTTTTAAGCTCCCCTAAAAGTTATTTTCCCTCAAATGTATAATTTTTCCTTTCTTGTAATCTTTCAGGGTAAGGAGGGGATTGTGGTTGAGGTATGGTAATGTTTTCTTTCTCATATTCTTCATTTTCTATGATCTTTGGTTGCTGTTGAATTTTTTTTCCCGATCTGAGATTTATCTCTTGTAATTCTATAGAATAAGTCTGATAAGTTGTATCATTGTTGTATATAGGATGGAGTTTCTTATTGTTAGGATTTGGATTAGGTTGAGTAGGTAGTTGAGGTTTCTTAAGAGGAACACTATTTGGAGTAGTGTTGTTTTGAGGAGAAGGAGGAGGCAATAATGCAGGTTTTTGGAAATTTTGTGTCCTCCATCCTTGTGATGGTTGATTCGACTGATTTTTTAGCATGCTAGGAAAATATTGGTATGGAGGAGTGTTACGCACCAAAATTTCACACTTGAGTGTCGCACCCAAAGTGTCACAAGTGTGGAAAAGTGACGTATGCACCTTGTTAAGTATCACATGCACTGTTGCAAATATCGTATGCACCTTACCAAGTGTCACATTCACTTTGATAAGTGTCACAAACCTTTGAAACCATGAATAACCATTTTCACAATCCCTAAGTAATGTTGGAAGAAGAAGCCCCATCATCTGAAAAAATAAACACACCTTTTTCTTGGAAAATTTGACCAAATTTGAGCATTTTATAAGGATGGTGTTCCCCTACCCATATTGGGGGGCGACAATTATCCTATGGCCTTTTTAATGGGGTGCCATGGTGCTCTGTCTCTCACTATGGGGGGGCACCAGTCTTGTTAGAGGGAATCATGGGATTCCCCACCTTTTCCTAAGGGCCAGATCTCTTGGGATGAGGTTGGTTATGTTCGACTCCTATGATATGGATTCATCTTAGGATATGATCCCAACCTTAAGGAACCATATCCTCAATCATATCCTTCATTTTTTCATGGTGGTTGTGCCTCTCAAACCTATATATTGAAGGTATTTCCGAGGTGAAGGGTGGAAGATTAGAGGTATCAAACCTTTGATTCTGGAGGAAGCATCAACATTTTGATATCAAGATTCATGCAAGGGTTGGACGAGGATAGATTGGAGGAGTGAATGCATCGTCAATCATGCTTTGTAAGTTCCTTCTTTAAATTTCTAATTAATATCAAGTTGGCCTATTCCCTTTAAGTTCACGGGTTCTCCATTTTCTTGTATATTGTCATTTCAGTCTTCATAGATAAATATGATTTATAAAATCATCTAGAGTAGGAGGCAAAGTTCCTTTCCTAGTCTTTGCAGGACTTCAATTGCATTGAGGATCTTGGAGATCAAGCCTAAGGATTGGATCAGTGAGGATGAACATCGCAACAAGGTACACCACATCCGTCCTCTCTCTTGCTTGATTGATCGAGATTGGATCTATAGGGAAAGTAGTAACCACTTTTTCACTTATATCTTTGTACCAAAGATAGGAGTCTTGGTCCAAAGGGAATCTTAGCTTGTCTGCAAGGTAATATTTCTCACAACAAGGAGGAATTGGAGGCCCCTGGTATTGTGAAAGGTTTGGATTAGTCCAAGGTGATGGGTTATACCATGGTTGAGGAGGAATTTGAGAATTATTGCATTAAAATTTTGAGAAGGATTGAAGTTCAAACCTGTTTGGAATGGTCTTGGTGCTCCAAGCCTCTTTTGATTGATGAAGTATAGTGACTCCACATTCTCTTTTGCTCCTCAAAATTTAGCTTTCAAAACTAGAAAAGAAGGACATTTGTTGGATGGATGATTTTCTTCACAAATTCCACAAACATCTATAAGGTCTAAAGGGCATTCATTTCTAGGATTCTTTTTAGTGCATTTGGGACAATAGACAACCAATGCCTTCTCTTCTTCCTCCTATTTATTTTTTATTTGCATTGTATCCATTTTCATGGCTAAAGAGTTTAAAATACCAGTCTTCGTATCTTTTATTAACCTCCCAATTCATGATTTATATGAGTTTTAGGCTTAGAAAATGGAGAGATCAAACCTCTACTACTTCTACCTTTCTTTTTGGAGGACCTTGGATGATTCTTGGATATTTGTTTGATATAATCATAGTCAAATTGATAGATATATCCATTGGATAGGAGATTCAATGTTTCCATCAGATATTCTCTTACTCCTTTGAGTAAGACAAGCTTGAGTGAATCTTCATCTAGACTACAATTTTGAGCTCTTTTGTAGCTTAGTTGAGATCTCTCTTCAAAGTCTTCTAGAGATTCATTAGGTCCTTGTGTCATTCTGAAAAATCTCATCCATTGTATCTCTTGCTCTACAATAGTCTCTATATCTTTCATATAATGTGTTTTTCCTTTAATCCCAAGTTGTGATACTATTTCCCTCCAAACTCATAAGCCATCTTAGAGTTGAATCCTTCAAGGTAGAAGGAAAAAGTTTGAGATTTTGTTCATTAGTAGTATTATCATATGTCCTCCATACAACTGCAAATTCAAACAAGAAAGTGTCATGATGTTCAGAGACAAGTCCATGAAAATGAGGTAAAGTAGAAGGATTAATATTTTTCATCTTGGATTCTCCATAAAATCCACGTATAGGGAAATCAAATATTTCTTCTTCACCGACCATGACACGAGGTGAGGACTAACTCTCTTATGAAATATTCTCAAATTATCTAGCTTCCCTTTCCAAGAAATATTCTAGTGTTTTAGGACCAATCTCTGGATTGCTTGGACCTGTTTTTTTGGTGGGGGTTTTGGTAAAAATTTTCCTTTTCTATCTCTAGGTATAGTTATTCATGACAATCAAAATAAAGTAAAAAACCTCTTTTTTTTCTTGATTTTTAATGCAGAAAGAGAGTGTGACTAGGAGAAATCAATACTCACTCGAAGTGAAATCCCTTGGGATGTTACACTATAGAACTTCCATAGTAAGTTTGGACTTGTAAATGAGGTATCCTTTTTTACTGCTCCAGGTCACACAAAGGAAGACAAAAAATAAAATAACATGCAGACTTCATCACCTCCCTGACAACGACACCAAAAAGTGATGGTCCCAGGAATAACATCAATCATTCATTATACCCTTGGTCTTATACTTTACCTTTCAACCTATGGTTTGTACATAATTAAGAGGTGATATGCATTGTATGTGCAATATGCAATTGCTGGTAGAAAAGGTTTGAAAAATGATCAAAGGATGGGAATGTGTAGGGAATCAAATGATACAAAGTAGTTTTAAACTAATTGCTTTGAAGGAAACACACCAATCTAAAAGTAACTTATTCTACTACATAAAATATTACTAAATCAGGAAAGTTAATTTTAACCAAAAGATGTATTTAATATGACATTATAATAGAGAACTGTGATAAAAGTAGAGTTGTAAGTTATGGAAGGAAAACTGTAATGGAAATGAAACTACACTAATGCATAAGAAAAGAAGTCTAACCCCTTGATCATTATCAATACAAATGTACTTTTATTGTTTGTTGATACTTTCAAGAAAATAATATTAGGCTAAGTCAAAATCTAAAGCTAAAATAGACCTACAA
Source organism: Picea glauca (assembly GCA_000966675.3). Lineage (NCBI taxonomy): Eukaryota > Viridiplantae > Streptophyta > Pinopsida > Pinales > Pinaceae > Picea > Picea glauca. Next base: position 227,637 of record JZKD02S0970252.1, on the reverse strand, counting down.
GGGATTTCTACATGAACTATGTATTTCTATAGGATCTGCACAATTTCTACAGGATACTCATACAAGGAGAAAAATGAAGTTTAAAAAGGTAGTGTCGGTCTTTAAAAGCATTGAAAAAGATAGACTATAAAATAAATGAAGTGAATCTATCGTTCTTAGCCTTGGGAGGCACCTAGGAGTGCTCCAAAAGGTTATTGAATATTTCTACAGGATGTTGCTACAACTGTCCAGTTAGTCAAAATCTTAAAAAAAATGGGAATTTATCATGCAAAGATAAATCTAACTTCAATAGAGAATGAAAAACTATCTAAGAAACAACCAATGTGCATGAAAGATACAAAAATAGTAAAAAGGGTCCTTGATCCCTCTTGGATGGGCCCTACCCAAGAAGAACAAGGAACCTAAAATGAACTTTTAATGGACTGAAGGAAAAACCATTTTATTCATAAATATCAACAGTACATCAGGAACATCAAAGTTCTTAGTTTTCAACAAAAAATCTTATTGAACATCTTCATACAATGCTTCTCTAAAAATTCGTTATATCTCTCCCACTCTTAGACTAGAGGCCTATATATAACTAGATAGGCATTTTCTTAGGGAGTTGACTCAGGATTAGGTCATAGATTTGCACTATTGTCCTAAAATAGAGTAGGTCACACACATATTCACCAAAACCTTCACTAAGAACAAGTATATAAATATTCGATCTCTCTTTGGGGTGAAGGACAGTTCTTCTGGGGAGGTCACTTAGC
>JZKD02S0970252.1:204751-215309 GCA_000966675.3 Picea glauca | reverse complement strand
CCTACCCAGAAGGAGAAGTCGGCCCCAGTAAACTGGCAGGATTACTATAAATACAGGGCACCAGTTTCTCATTTGTCACATCTCAGGACTGCAGTTTTCCCAGTTGGTGTGCACTACAGGTGTAGCTGGTGCGCAGGTTTGGAGGAGGGTTGCAGGTGCAGCTGCAACAGCAACAAGTTTCAGTATTTGTCTTGGATATCTCTTGGTTAGGGTTTGGACTATCTAATCATCTTTTTGTGATGCACTATCCTTGGGGAGAGATGCATTGCTCCTTGTTTGGCTATCTAGCCTAGGGTTTGCTTCCGGAGGAATTCTCAGGTCAAGGTTAAGGTGCTCAGAGGGAGGCTTCGGCCTGTGGTTGGGAGACAAGGGTATCGTCGTGGTAAAATGAGCACACCATCATATTTATTCTAACATGACATACATCACATATTTGGAAGTAGTCCTTTGCATCTCTGTAAATGGTTGGCCACCATAGTCCTCCACGCAATACCTTCTACGCGATAGATTTTTCTACATAATGTCCTCCATCTATTCCCTCATGAGCCTCTGCTAAAATCCTAGGCCTTTCATGTTCTAGTACACATCTTCTCAAGATGTTGTCTGCAGCAATATTGTATAAATGTCATGCATTCAATTGATAGTTTGCAACTCTGACTACCAGATTTTTCTTCTGTGTAGTGTTGAATTCTTGTGGCACATTTCTTGTACTTAAGTACTCAATGATGTCAGAAAAATATTCATCAGCTACTTGGACTGAAAATAACTACGCATCAGGGAATTTGTCATCTAAATTTGTAGGCTCTTATCCATTGGTGATCCTTGACAGGTGATCTGATAATTTATCACTCCAAGAATCACTCAAGGTTGTAGGTTGAGTAATCTTGGTAACTTAATCAAATGTTCAATGGAATGTATAAAATGGATCAGAAAATGAATAACTCCTTCAATAACTCCATCATTCAAGATACATTGAACATATCCAGACAAGATAAGGCTCTCAAAAGGTATTGATCAGATGGTTTTTAAACTCAGATGGATGGAGAACACTCACTATACCAGGAAGATCATGTATATTAAAAACATAGATGAAAGGCTGATTATAACAAGGAAGAATACTTATAATTCTAGTTTACCAATGGAAAGACAAGATGACAATTATCAGTCATTGAGTACACAAAGAAATGAACATGACATTCAATCATAAGTATAGGAATATATGAATGAATAGAGGTCTAAACAATAACAATGAAAGAAGCTTATGATTCCAGTATATATATCAAAAGTCTTTACAATAAAAGAGTCTATAAAGATCTCCAAATTCCAACCCCCGAAGCTCCTCCCTTTGGTCGTCTTTATATAGATATTAAATGCTCATATAGATACAAAATATATGGATCTCATAACCTCTTCACCTATCTTTTTTGTTAAAGAGATCCAACTCAAATCTGAATTTGTGAGGTGGCTAGCAAAAACAGAGTATACAATTTCTAGAAATATGCTTCTCAAAGATTGACCTATATCTCCCGAATAAAAACATATTTTAGAAAGATGAGAGAGGTTTTTGAATAGGAGCTCGTTATTGTGAAAAAAATCTCTCACTTTACAAAAATAAATTTTCATATCGTATGAATATATCTCCAAAGAAAGTGGCTAAAACAAGAAAACACAGATGTCCAAAATCTAGTCATATTCCTACATTCTAGGATTTGATCCCTAGAATGTTTCCATTGGTGAAAAGAAGTGCCACATGCACCAATGGATAATATTTGATGAGATATTGGAGGAATATTCATCATATTCCCCTAAAAATCCTCTTGTCAAGTCGAATTTTTACCTTTTGACCAAAATTTGTGAAAACTGCCATCTACAACAAGTTGGTAGCGCATTACACTGCAAAAACAGGCTTTGTGCTACCAACTCTTATGAATTTGCAATTTGATGATTTAGGGTAAATAAAATTGTTTGGAATGGTTCTGAAGGTTGTAAAATTATTATACAATGTATTATAATCCATAATGTAGTTTCTCCAACTGAATAAACCATCCTCCAAGCCATTTTGATGAAGTAAGCATAATCCCTAATGAAACTAGGATTTTTGCCAAATGAGGATTGTCATGTTTTCAACTAATGAATTCCTTGATAATTTGTTCTGATATGCATTCTGACTGATGTATCATACGTATGTCATCATGTCTGATGTTGTTGTGTCCCTAAAACACTCTCAAAATAGAAATTCATTAGCAAAATTTATGAAAATTTCGATGAATGTTAGATCACCAAAAATTATCCTTGTTACAATCTTATGAAATTGACATGGTGTATTTGCATGTCCTTGAACATCAATCCTTCTGATAAGGCATTCCCTTCCTTGTCACTTCAATAGACACTTTTGAACAAAACTATCAAAAAAAAGATGAAACATAAATACTCTATTTTCTCCTTATGTGAAATTTAGGTTTGTGGCTAAGTGAACCTTGAAGACTACTAGTCACCCTTCCAATAAAATTGACATGACCAAACTTGGGTGAAAATATTGACTTGAGAGACTTACTTTCTAGGAGCTAACATCTGGCTCCAACCAGAATGGAAACTTCCCTATGAGGTTTCCAAGAACCTAGTAGTTCAAGTCACCTTGTCCATTGGGCCTATGCAATCAATCCCCTACAAACCTTAAGGATTTTATATTCACTTATGTCATACCCTAATATACTAAAAAGAAAACTGCTTATTCATTGAAAACTGAAAATCAATGCTCAACAATTGAACTTATTCATGTACACTCCTACTCTGATCAACTGTACTGTTTTTTGATCAAGTGAAATCATGCTTACAATGAAGCCATAAAAGTAAAATCATGACTGAAAGGATTATTTTTATGACATTGACTAGAAGATAATAATAAAAGCATAATAATGACCATAAAACTCTTTCAGAAGATCATACTCACTAACAAATGCAAGTGATATGATAAAATTTGAAAACTTAAGAGAGTTTGAGAAATAAGACTCAAGTAAGGATGCCATAGGATCTTCAAAACCGTGGTCACCATCATACAGATTCAAAATCATAGAATGCTCATGTATGTTTTCCCCTTTGTTATACCCCTATGACTCAGATCCATCACTATGGTGTGCTGGCCCATTACAACTTACAATTTCTGAGAGAAAAGAAGAGATATGTTCTTGATCTTCTACATCACTATCTCCATAATGGTCAAATGAATGATGAGTATTTAAAAATATATCATGAGAGAATTGTTGATTACTCTCCCCAACAATGATATCTTTAAAAGATGTATCAAAACTAAGGAGACTTTCATTGGAATTTTGAACAATAGACTCATAACTATCATCAAACATATTATAATTACATTGTTGATCTTATTCTTGTTGAAAAGTAGAACTAGATGATATCCCATTTGTCAAAAGCCTTCATAAACTTTAAAATCTTCCTTATCATCACTATATTTGCCAAATATGGGAACATCAGGACAAAATCCTAATGGCAGAGATGAAGATTTTTGCATATAATCATCAACAATATGATTTTTGCATATAATCATCCTTCTCATCTAGATTTGAATCAATAGGTTCATAAGAAGCAAGATCTAAAACATCCTTATCTATGTAATCATCGATATTACTATCGATTATATCTCGAAGATCTTCTTCTTGGGAATTAACAATAGAAAGAATTTCATCCTCATCTATATCTTCATTAATATATTCACTTTCATCCTCACTAATAGAATAAACAACATGTTGAATATCTGAATGAAACTCCTCACAACAATTTTCAAATAATGACTCATCTGAAAAGTACTTTTTGCAATACTCATTGAATACTCTGTGGAACTCCTTCAAGGATGAAATGATGGGAGGTAAAGAGAAATACTACTTACGTGAATCACCCTCCAATGAATAGAAAAACATATTCATGAGCACATATTCATCATGTATATTTAACTGAGCCATGCATTGATGAAATCTGATGAGGTGATCTGAAGGATTATCCTCTTTCCATTCTCTAAACCAAGGAAGCTAATCTCCCCAAATGTCCATAAGAGGTATTGGATGTGGTGAACCAAGGATTGCATAAAATTTAAGAGGTGAAAACTTCCTAGCCAAAACAGAAGCAAATGTCATTGACATTTGAAGATTGTGGAGTCACCACTAAATTTGTCCTTCATGTAGTCGCCGGATAGAAGATTACAACCAATATGATGCCCATCCTTTTTCTATCATCAAAAGTTGGGACTATGTCATCTCCCAGATAAGCTTGCTTCACACTCCTCTCCTCGAAAATGATGCCAATTTGTTATCACTCCAAGGGTCACTCAACATTGTAGGTTGAGTAAGCTTGGTAACTTAATCAAATGTTCAATGAAATGTATAAAATGGATCAGAAAATGAATAACTCCTTCAATAAATCCCTCATTCAAGATACATTGAACATATCCAGACAAGATAAGGCTCTCAAAAGGTATTGATCATATGGTTTTTAAACTCATATGGATTGAGAACACTCACTATACTATCAAGATCATGTATATTAAAAACATAGATGAAAGGCTGATTATAACAAGGAATAATACTTATAATTCTAGTTTACCAATGGAAAGACAAGATGAGAATTATTAGTCATTGATTAAACAAAGAAATAAACATGAAATTCAATCATAAGTACAAGAAGATACGAATGAACAGGGGTTTGAACAATAATAGTGAAAGAAGCTTATCATTCCAGTATATATATCAAAAGTCTTTACAATAAAAGAGTCTATAAAGATCTCCAAATTCCAACCCCCCAAGATCCTCCCTTTGGTCCCATTTATATAGATATTACATGCTCATATAGATCCAAAATAGATGGATCTCATAACCTCTTCACCTATCTTTATTTGGTTGAATATATCCAACTCAAATCCGAATTTGTAAGGTGGCTAGAAAAAATAGAGTATAAAATTTCTGGAAATATGCTTCTCAAATATTGACCTATATCTCCCGAATACAAACAGATTTTGGAAAACTGAGAGAGGATTTTGAAGAGCAGCTCGTGCTTGTGAAAAACCTCTCACTTTCCAAAAATAAATTTTCATATCATCAAAATATATCTCCAAAGAAAGTGACTAAAATAGGAAAACACATATTTCCAAAATCTAGTCATATTCCTACATTCTAGGATTTGATCCCTATAATGTTTCCATTGGTGAAATTAAGTGCCACCTGCACCCATGGACAATATTTAATGAGATATTGGAGGAATATTCATCACTTTCCATAAAAATCCTCTTTCCAAGTCAAATTTTGACCTTTTGACCAAAATTTGTGAAAACGACCATCTACAACAAGTTGGTAGCGCATTACACTGCAAAAACAAGCTTTGCGCTACCAACTCTTTTGAATTTTCAATTTGATGCTTTTGGGTAAATACAATGCTTTGGAATGGTTCTAAAGGTTGGAAAATGATTATACAATGTATTATAATCCATAATGTAGTTGCTCCAATTGAATAAACCATCCTCCAAGCCATTTTGATGAAGTAAACATAATGCCTAATGAAACTAGGATTTTTGCCAAATGAGCATTGTCTTGTTTTCAACTAATTAATTCCTTGATACTTTGTTTTGATATGCATTTTGACTGATGTATCATATGCATGTCATCATGGTTGATGTTTTTGTGTCCCTAAAACACTCTCAAAACAAAAATTTATTCATTAAAAAATTTCATGAAAATTTGGATGAATGTTAGATCACAAAAACTTATCCTTGTTACAATCTTATGAAATTGACATGGTTTAATTTCATTTCCTTGAAAATCAAGCCTTGTGATAAGGCATTCCCTTCCTTTTCACTTCAATAGGCACTTTTGAACAAAACTGTCAAAAAAATATGAAAGATAGATACTCTATTTTCGCCTTATGTGAAATTTAGGTTTGTGGCTAAGTGAACATTGAAGACTACTAGTCACCCTTCCAATACAACTGACATGACCAAACTTGGGTGAAAAGACTGACTTGAGAGGCTTACTTTCTAGGAGCTAACATATGGCTCCAACTGGGATGGAAACTTCCCTGTGAGGTTTCCAAGAACCTAGTAGTTCCAGTCGCCTTGACCATTGGGCTATGGAGTCATTGAGCCTGTGCAACCAATCCCCTGCAAACCTTCAAGATTTGATATTCACTTTTGTCATACCCTGATATGCTGAAAAACACTATGCTTATTCATTGAAAACTGAAAACCAATGCTCAACTATTGAGCTTATTCATTGAAAACTGAAAACCAATGCTCAACTATTGAGCTTATTCATTGAAAATTGAAAACCAATGCTCAACTATTGAGCTTATTCATGTACACTCCTACTTTGATCAACTATCCTTCTTGTTGATCAAGTGAAATCATGCTTCAAATGAAGCCATACAAGTAAACTCATGACTGAAAGGATTCTTTTTATGAAACTAATTAGAAGATAATAATAAAAGCATAATAATGACCATAAGAACTCTTTCAGAAGATCATACTCACTAACAAATGCAAGTGATATGATAAAATATGAAAACTTAAGAGAGTCTGAGAGATAAGACTCAAGTAAGGCTTCCATAGGATCTTCAATCCATGGTCACCATCATATAGATTCAAAATCATAGACCGCTCATGTATGTTTTCCCCTTTGATATACCCCTGTGACTTGGATCCATCACTATGATGTGCTGGCCCATTACAGCTTACAATTTCTGAGAGAAACGAAGAGATATGTTCTTGATATTCTACATCACTGTCTCCATAATGGTCAAATTAAGGATGAGTCTTTAAAAATATATCATGAGAGAACTATTGATTACCCTTCCCAACAATGATATCTTTAAAAGATGTATCGAAACTAAGGATAATTTCATTGGAATTTTGAACAACAGACTCATAACTATCATCAACCATAGTATAATTACATTGTTGATCTTCTTATTGTTGAAAAGTAGAATTAGATGATATTCCATTCGTCAACAAGCCTTCATAAACTTTAAAATCTTCCTCATCATCATGACATTTGTGAAATATGGGAACATCAATACAAAATCCTAATGGCAGAGATGAATATTTCTACATATAATCATCAACAATATGATTTTGAAACATATTTGAAACAACAACTCCTTCTTCCTCATCATAATAATCCTTCTCATCTAGATTTGAATCAACAGGTTCATAAGAAGCAAGATCTAAAACATCCTCAGCTATGCAATCATCGATATTACTATCAATTATATCTTGAAGATATTCTTCCTGAGAATTAACAATAGAAATAATTTCATCCTCATCTGTATCTTCATTAATATATTCACTTTCTTCCTCACTAATAGAAGGAACAACATGTTGAATATTTGAATGAAACTCCTCACAACAATTTTCAAATAATGACTCATCTGGAAATTACTTTTTGCAATACTCATCGAATACTCTGTGGAAATCCTTCAAGGATGAAATTATGGAAGGAGGTAAAGAGAAATACCACTTATGTGCATCACCCCCCAATGAATAGAAAACCATATTCATGAGCACAGATTCATCATGTATATTTAACTGATCCATGCATTGATGAAATCTGATGAGGTGATCTAAAGGATTATCCTCTTTCCTTTCTCTGAAACGAGGAAGGTAATATCCCTAACTATCCATAAGAGGTACTGGATGTGGGAAACCAAGGACTGCATAAAATTTAGGAAGTGACAACCTCCTAGCCAAAAGAGTAGGAAATGCCTTTGACATTTGAAGATTGTGGAGTCGCCACTAAATTTTTCCTTCATGGAGTCACCATATAGAAGATTACAACCAATATGATGCCTAGCCTTTGTCTATCATCAAAAGTTGTGACTATGTCGTCCCCCAGAGAAGCTTGCATCATATTCATCTCTCCAGCAATGATTGCAATTTATTATCACTCCAAGAGTCACTCAAGGTTGTAGGTTGAGTAAGCTTGGTAGCTTAATCAAATGTTCAATGAAATGTATAAAATGGATCAGAAAATGAATAACTCCTTCAATAACTCCCGTATTCAAGATACATTGAACATATACAGACAATATAAGTCTCTCAAAAGGTATTGATCAGTTGGTTTTTAAACTCAGATGGATGGAGAACACTCACTATACCAACATGATCATGTATATTAAAAACATAGATGAAAGGTTGATTATAACAAATAAGAATACTTATAATTCTAGTTTACTAATGCAAAGACAAGATGAGAATTATTAGTCATTGAGTCAACAAAGAAATGAACATGAAATTCAATCATAAGTACAAGAAGAGATGAATGAACAGAGGTCTGAACAATAACAGTGAAAGAAGTTTATCATTCCAATATATATATCAAAAGTCTTTACAATAAAAGAGATTATAAAGATCTCCAAATTCCAACCCCCCAAGCTCCTCCCTTGGTCATATTTATATAGATATTACATGCTCATCTAGATCCAAAATAGATGGATCTCATAACCTCTTCACCTATCTTTAGTTGGTTGAAGAGATCCAACTCAAATCCGAATTTGTGAGGTGGCTAGAAAAAACAGAGTATAAAATTTCTGGAAATATGCTTCTCAAATATTGACCTATATCTCCCAAATACAAATAGATTTTATAAAAATGTGAGAGGTTGTTGAAGAGGAGATAGTTCTTGTGAAAAACCTCTCTCACTTTCAAAAAATAAATTTTCATATCATCCAAATATATCTCCAAAGAAAGTGACTAAAACAGGAAAACACATATTTCCAAAATCTAGTCATATTCATACATTCTAGGATTTTATCACTAGAATGTTTCCATTGGTTAAATGAAGTGCCACCTGCACCCATGGATGATATTTGATGAGATATTGGAGGAATAGTCATCATATGCCCCTAAAAATCCTCTTTCCAAGTCGAATTTTGACCTTTTGACCAAAATTTGTGAAAATTACCATCTACAGCAAGTTGGTAGAGCATTACATTGCAAAAACAGGCTTTGCGCTACCAACTCTTTTGAATTTTCAATTTGATGATTTCAGGTAAATACAATGCTTTGGAATGGTTCTGAAGGTTTGGAAATGTTTATACAATGTATTATAATCCTTAATGTAGCTTCTCCAACTGAATAAACCATCATCCAAGCCATTTTCATGAAGTAAACATAATCCCTAATGAAATTAGGATTTTTGCCAAATGAGCATTGTCTTGTTTTCAACTAATTAATTCTTTGATACTTTGTTCTGATATGCATTCTAACTGATGTATCATATGTATGTCATCATGGTTGATGTTTTTTTTTTTCCCTAAAACACTCTCAAAACAAAAATTCATTCATTAGCAAAATTTATGAAAATTTAGATGAAAGTTAGATCACCAAAACTTATCCTTGTTACAATCCTCTGAAATTGACATGGTGTATTTTCATGTCCTTGAACATCAAGCCTTATGATAAGGCATTCCCTTCCTTTTCACTTCAATAGGCACTTTTGAACAAAACTTTCAAAAAAATATGAAACATAGATACTCTATTTTCTCCTTATGTGAAATTTAGGTTTGTGGCTAAGCGAACCTTGAAGACTACTAGTCACCCTTACAATACAAATGACATGACCAAATTTGGGTGAAAAGACTAACTTGAGAGGATTACTTTCTTTAGTACACCAATGTTTTACGTGGAAACCCAAAGTGGGAGAAAATCACATAATGATTTTTCTTATATGTATTGAAGAATTACATTCATTGGAAGCACCAAATTCCTTTGTTTTCTAGTTGCAACTGGAAGGAGGCTCCAACCCCCTAGTTTCTCAGGCTACAACTGGAGGGAAGTTCCAAATCCCCAATTCTTGGGATACAACCAGAAGAAGGCTACAACCCCCTATGTTCTCCGGCTACAAACCGAAGGCAGCTACAACCACTCATCCTTGCTTCGTCCAACTGCCCTGACGTATAAGTAGAATGATGGAATCATTGTCACACTATCACTGTGAGATATAATGATGTAAACCTGTACCAATCAACCTGCACCAAATAACCTATACCAATAACCTGAACCATGCATCAACCATGCATCAACCTGTACCTCAACCTGTAATCAACCTGTACCATAAACAAGTGCATCAACCATGCACCAACCTGTACCAAACAACATGTAATCAATCTGTACCATAAAGAAATGCATAAACCAAACCATGCACCAACTTATATCTCAACCTGTCCCATGAACAAGTGCATCAACCATGCACCAAAACTATACAAATAACCTGTCACAACAACCTGTCACAACAACTTGTCCAAACAACCTATCACAACAACCTGTCTCATCAATCTTATCAACCAAATCAAATCACTCACCAAGATCAATCACGAAGACAACTCTCAAAGATGTGCATCAACCAAGCATAACACAACAACTCATAATCATCACCAAGATCAATATGTTCTTTGTTAAGAACCAAACATCAATATAGCATATAAAAACCTCAGGAAAAGTACTCAACGCCTTGAAAAAGAGATAATTTCAGATAATAAGCCTCTTCGAGGGGGAAACCTCCTT
>JZKD02S0970252.1:183952-198826 GCA_000966675.3 Picea glauca | reverse complement strand
TTAAAATCTCTTAAACCACTTTGACTACTTTGACCTTTTGGGGCTTCTAGATGACATATGAGGGTCCTCCAACTTCGTAGGGCCATAACTCTCAAACTGTGAGGAGTTATGTGACATTCCACATAGCACCAGAAATGGAATGACATGTACTATCCATATAGAATAATATTACCTAAAAATGTATCAAAATTCGTATCATTATCCATCAAAGAAACTTGGGTCTATTACCGAAACCTGGGTTCTCCAACTTATCATGGCCATAACTCTCTAACCGTGAGCAGTTATGTGACGTTAAACAGACCACTGAAAATGGCATGACAAGCACTATCCATCTAGGATAGTTTCACTGACAAATTTACTGACCTTCATCTCATTATTACACAAATAAGAATGGTTTCTCTAACCATACTTCGAGGATAACTCAATCCGCAAAGCATCTTCCCATGATGGCTTTCACCATAAGGGGACCACTTTGGACTTCATCCATATGTAATTATTATCAACCATGACAAGAAAATAATGAGTCATCTTTACATCAAACAAACTTGGGTCCATTACCCAAACCTTTATGCTATCAGGATTTCTTCAAGGGTTGACATCAATGACAACCAACCTTAATCAACAATCTCCCCCTTTGGCATTGATGGAAACACTCTAATGAAGAACTAAAATTATGTCATGCAATACTGAAGTCATATCACTCATGCTCCCCCTAGAAACATACCTCTGTCCTCTACATCTCTGTGACCATTGCTCCCCCTGGAACCATGCCTATATCCTTTGTATCTGATGAATCTCCTCCCCTTTGTCATCAATGGCAAAGGTATATTTCCATCTGGGGCTGCTCCCCCTGAATGAATTCTTCTCTTTATGGTGCTTCCTCACGTACATCTAAGACATATAAGATAAGCATTCAAAAGAATTCATTTTGGAGTATAAATAACTCTGATTCTCTCGTGAATATACTCAAAGGCTTCATGTGGAAGTTGTTTTGTAAATATGTCTACCACTTGTTCTTTTGTGCCCACATACTCAACTCTGATATTCTTTTATGCAACTTGCTCCTGTAGAAAGTGATAATTTATTGGAATGTGCTTCATCTTAGAGTGCATGACCGGGTTCTTTGAGATACTGATGGCGCTTGTATTATCACAATAGATTGGAATGGGCTCATCATACTCAACCTGTATATGTATCAGAGTTTGTTTCATCCAAAGAACCTATGTACAACATGATGTTGTTGCAATATACTCTTCCTCGACTGTAGATAAAGATATTGATGATTGTTTATTTCTTAGCCATGATACTAAACACTAACCCAAGTAGAACGTTGTTCCATTGGTGCTTCGTCGTTCATCAATACAACCTGCCCAATCTGCATCTGTGTAGGCAATAAGTGATAGTTCTTTTCCTTTTGGATACCACAATCCAAAATCTTATGTTCCTTTGAGATATCTGAAAATCCTCTTCATTGCTAATACATGTGATTCCTTTGGTGCTACTTGAAATCGTGCCACTTGTCCAACTACCTACATTACATCTGGTCTGGATGTTGTCACATATAGTAGGCTGCCAATCATTGACCTGTATTTCCTCTAATCTATAGACTTTGAATCATCATCTTTGCTCAACTTGCAACTGGTTTTCATAGGAGTGGTAACTGGTTTGCAATCTTTCATTCTGAACCTCTTTAGCATTTCTCTGATATAATTAGTTTGAGAAATAAAAATTCCTTGGTTTCTTTGACATATATGAAGACCCAAAAATAAGGATAGTCCTCCAAGTAATGGCATTTCAAATTCATTCTGCATATCCTTTGCAAATTTCTGGCTTAACCTGTCATTAGTACTTCCAAAACAATATCATCAACACAAATTTCAATTAATAAAATATTACCTTGAGTTACCTTGATGTAGAGGTTGTTGTCTGTGCTTCATTTACATAGTTCATAGGGAGTTTTCTCATTGTTGTTTCTGAGCATTACTCTATTTTGAATTTGAATTGATGTATGCACTGCATGTGTCCAAAAAATATCTGTCAATTTGGAATCCATTAGCATTGTTCGAGCCATTTCATGTGTAATTATCATCCATTATGATAATGTTCCTTTGTCTCTGAACCACTCTCTAAACCAATCTATGAATCCATGATCTCATCCACTATCATATATATGTCCAAACCTGCTAAGTGTTCTTATGAATCCATCTCTGTCCATACTGTCCAAGACTCTACTTGCACAACTGTCGATAATGTTGACCCATTTATCACTGTACTATCATGAAGTCTTGATTAATTTATCAAACTGTACTTCTTCTAACTGATTTCTTTGACTCTGTCTTCTCAAACTCTGCAAGATACTCGAAGAATGGTTCTTTGGTATGTCAAAACTATCACATAGACTCCCCCTGTCTAATATTCATATTACTTGGGAGTCTCTAAGTCAGATGGCTCAAAAAAATTCCTGCTCTGATGTGTATTCATCGCCATCTTCATTGGTAGATTCATTACCTCTCTGAGCTCTTACTTCTTTGTTTCTATCTGTGGATTCATCTTTCAATACAATGCCTAAAAGTACAATCTCTTGAACATGTTCTTTATTTACTTGTCCTTCCTTTCTTTCAGTTATTTTCCAAACCTTTTTGTATCTGACATCTTTCCTTTTCTCTGTAGAATTTTCTTCATCTAATTTTATTGCCAATCTTGTGATCTATGGTACCTGGTCTTTGTTCACCTGTTCTTTCTGTTTTCTTATCCATACTTTCTTATATCTAATATTAGTATTCTATTTCATGGAAGTATCGATCATGCTTCTACAATCACTGGATATGTGTCCATAGTTATGACATTTGTAACACTCAATGTTACGTGCGACCACATAGGAACTTCTTGCTTGAACATTTCTTTTATAATCCCTGCAATCTGCAACCTTATGTCCAAAGTTAGTACAATAAAAACAATTACCATAAAATAAATTTGCATACCTGGGAGTGAATGATCTTCTTTGTGGCATAGTCCTTTTGAATTTTTTCCTTGACTGATCATGATCATGATTGGAGCTTCTTTGTGGCTTGAACATGGATGGTCTTCTTGAAGATGTATCTTCAATATTTTTCTTAGATTATAGTTGACCATGATTCCTTCCTTTGAGTACTTCTGCATAACTCTTTCTATTTTTTTCTTTCTTCTTTTCTAGCAACCTAGAGTGCTTCTCTTCATTCTCTATAACTGATGTGGATGTTTCTGTCTCTTCAACGTTCTTGTTGAGCTTGACGATTTTACTACTCAATGTAACAACTTCTTCTTCAAGCTTCTCAGCCTCTTCTTATTTCTTCATTATCTGAGACTTCATGACTTCTTTTGTTCTTTTCTCTTCTTAAAGATGAATTTTTAATGTGATTGTTTATTCTTCAAGTCCTTTCTCTTCTTGACCAAACTCTGCCTCAAGCTGGTTTGGATCGTTAGTTCTTTCCTTAAGATGATTTGTCCATATCTTCTCTCTCATTTTTTATTCTTCCTTCTGTGCTGCTATGTTGGTTTCCAAACACTGCTTTTGATATTCAAAATTTTCTTCGATCTTTCTGGCTTCTTCTAACTGAGTTCTTAAGTTCTCGATGACATGTGGGCTTCTTAAAAAATGTGAACACTTTCCTTTTGTTTCATCAATTTTTTCTTGAGTGAATTTTTTCTTCTCTTAGTTCATCTAAAGAGCTAATCAATTCTTCTTCATAATTGTCTTCCTTTTCAATTAGTTTTTCTGTCTCATTTCCTTCATGGCATTCGATTTCAAGATGTCCATGTTTTTCACAATTAAAACAAAACAACATACCTCTGGTGATTATGTACTCTTCATCTTTTGAATCTTCTTGACATGGTGAACATAATTCTTCTTGATTTGTATCTGCATATTCTTTGACATTTTCTGAATCTGTGATGGGTGAAGAATATATGTCATGTAACTTATCCCAAAGTTCTTTTGTTGATGAGCATTTACCAACCTTTTCTCTTACCGGATTAGGTAATCCTTCCGAGATGAAATTCATTGTTATTTTGTTATTCTTCCTCAATTATTTCTTGTTTGCAGTCTTTGCCCTTTTTGAACTATCATATCCCATAACAACTGATAGCCAAATATAATGTCCCTATGCCTGTAAAAATACTTTCATCCTTATGATCCACATATCATACTTAAAACCATTCAGACCATTAAACATTGGTACTCCATTCTCATAATAATCCACGATCTCCTTCCAGTGGTTAAATTGTTTCCTGAAGGAACCGACTCTGATACCAATTATTGGATTACTGAGAGGGGGTAATAGAGCAATTTAATCCTTTTTAACCATACAATCCAAGTGTTATATCAATGTATCATTTCCATCCAATAACTACAGATTAAATAATCAATGAACAAGTGAACAATCATACACATACATAGTACACTAGTGTTTTACGTGGAAACCCAAAGCAAGAGAAAACCACAGAATGATTTTTCTTATATGTCTTGAAAAATTACATTCATTGGAAGCACCAACTTCCTTTGTTTTCCAGTTGCAACAGGAAGGAGGCTCCAACCCCCTAGTTTCTTAGGCTAAAACCCGAGGGAAGCTCCAACTCCCCAACTCTTTGGCTATAACCAGAAGGAGGCTACAACCCCCTATGTTCTCCGGCTACAACCGGAAGGTGGCTACAACCACTTGTCCTTTCCCCGTCCAACAACCCTGATGTATAAGTAGAATGATGGAACCGCTGTCACACTATCACTGTGAGATATAATGATGTAAACCTGTACCAATCAACTTGCACCAAATAGCCTGCACCAATAACCTGAACCATGCATCAACCATGCATGAAATTGTACCTCAACCTGTAATCAACCTGTACCATAAACAAGTGCATCAACCATGCACCAACCTGTACCAAAAAAACTATAATCAATCTATACCATAAATAAGTGCATCAACCATGCACCAACCTGTACCTCAACCTGTACCATGAACAAGTGCATCAACCATGCACCAAACCTGTACAAATAACCTGCCACAACAACCTGTCACAACATATTTTCCAAACAACCTATCACAACAACCTGTCTCATAAATATTATCAACCAAATCAGATCTACTCACCAAGATCAATCACCAAGAAAACTCTCAAAGATGTGCATCAACCAAGCATAACACAACAACTCATAATCATCACCAAGATCAATATGTACTTCTAATAATACAAGTATGCTACATCATCCATAAAACATGTGTCAACAATACTACTAACAAGTGCCTCCAACCATGTACCAATTATGTACCAATCATGTATCAACTACTCATCAACTATTACTCATCAAGATGTACCAACATCATCAACTATACACCTCATGTATGTGCCAACTCATCAACTACTTGTCTCAACCATGTACCCAACATGTACCTAAACCAAAATCCCTCATCAATTTCATCATCCAAATACGATTTGTAACTCTGTAATAGACCCGGTGTATATGATCACATACCGGCAAACCTTCCTTAACTTTAACAACAAGAGACTAGCATTTTCATCAAACTTCTCTTTAGTCTCACATGACTAGTTTTGGATTAGTCAACAACCCTAACCTGAAATAATCATAACTATGTACCTGTAATGAATAAATATATGAAAATTATATAAAATGTTATTCAGTGTGTTTTATGCAATTCCTCCAGGTGTCACTACTTGGAACCTCTCAAAAAAGGAGTTATAGCAAAAATGACATACCTTGCTGAATTCTTGCTTATTCTAGAGAGCGACCTTGTAGAGTGTACCCCGCATGGAATATTTGTTGAATGGATCTAAAAAAGTTACAAACAATACTAAAGATTGTAATCTAACCAACACATTTGGTCTTACTAAATTTGGATCTGTTATGAATAAGTTATGACGTTTTTCCCTGAAACGCCTGTGTTAGACTAGTTTCAGGACTAACCACAAACCCTATTTTCCACGGAGTGTAACTCCAAAAATACAACGACCCACAAGCTGAATTTTTTACCACAGATACTTGGATATATTTACTCAATTTCATAGAAATTTTATAATTTGAATCATTCTATAGAAAAATTTATTGTGAAAATGGTGAGATGACCTGTAAATAACATACCTTAGAAAGCATCATCAAAAGAATTTATCCTCCCTTGATTTCCGGCCTTCTTTTCGTCACATTCCCTTATAAATTCAACTTATATATCCTTTGGTTACCTCAAAAACCTATATATATTCAATATGCTCAAGTGTTATCTAAAATTAGAGAGCCTTGCCTCTTATTTATACTCTCCAAGTAGCTTCCTTAAAAACATATTCTAGGTCACTTTGCCCACTTTCCTTATTTTAGGGTTAACCCACTTCTAATTTCTCCATTAAATTTATTATTGAAATAATTTATTTTATATTCACTTTGAATTATAGTACACTCATCACTTCACTTTATTATTTACCTTCTAAAATCTCTTAAACCACTTTGACTACTTTGACCTTTTGGGGCTTCTAGATGACATATGAGGGTCCTCCAACTTCATAAGGCCATAACTCTCAAACCGTGAAGAGTTATCTGACGTTCCACATACCACCATAAATGGAATGACATGTAATATCCATATAGAATAGTATTACCTGCAAATATATCAAAACTCATACCATTACCCATCAAACAAACTTGGTTCCATTACCCAAACTTGGGTTCTCCAACTTCTCATGGCCATAACTCTCTAACTGTGAGGAGTTATGTGACATTCCACATACCAATGGAAATGGCATGACAAGCACTATCCATATAAGATATTTTAACTGATAAATTCACTGACCTTCATCTCATTATTCCACAAATAAGCATGGGTTATCTAACCATACTTCTTAGATAACTCAATCCGCAAAGCGTCTTCCCATGAGGGATTTCACCATAAGGGGACCACTTTGGAGTTCATCCATATGCACTTATTATCAACCATGAAATACAATAATGAGTAATCTTTACATAAAACAAACTTGGGTCCACTACCCAAACCTTTGTGCTATCGGGCTTTCTTCAAGGGTTGACATCAATGACAACCAACCTTAATCAACAAAACCAACTATGTTTATTCATTGAAAACTGAAAAACCAATGCTCAACTATTGAGCTTATTTATGTACACTCCTCCTCTGATCAACTGTATTGCTTGTTAATCAAGTGAAATCATGCTTCCAATGAAGCCATACAAGTAAACTCATGACTGAAAGGATTCTTTTTATGACACTGATTAGAAGATAATAATAAAACTATAATAATGACCATAAAAATTCTTTCAGAAGATCATATTCACTAAAAAATGCAAGTGATATGATAAAATCTAAAAACTTAAGAGAGTCTGAGAGATAAGACTCAAGTAAGTCTGCCATAGGATATTCAAAACCATGGTCACCATCATACAGATTCAAAATCATAGAATTCTCATGTATTTTTTCCCCTTTGTTATACCCCTGTGACTCGGATCCATCACTATGATGTGCTGGCCCATTACAACTTACAATTTCTGAGAGAAAAGAAGAGATATGTTCTTGATATTCTACATCACTATCTCCATAATGGTCAAATGAAGGATGGGTCTTTAAAAATATATCATGAGAGAATTGTTGACTACTCTCCCCAACAATGATATCTTTAAAAGATGTATCAAAACTAAGAAGACTTTCATTGGAATTTTGAACAACAAACTCATAACTATCATCAACCATAGTATAATTACATTGTTGATCTTCTTCTTGTTTAAAAGTAGAACTATATGATATTCCATTAGTCAAAAAGCCTTCATAAACTTTAAAATCTTTTTCGTCATCATGACATTTGTCAAATATGGGAACATCGGGACAAAATCCTAATGGCAAAGATGAAGATTTCTGCATATAATCATCAACAATATGATTTTGAAACATATTTGAAACAACAACTCCTTCTTTCTCATCATAATGATCCTTCTCATCTATATTTTAATCAACAGGTTCACAAGAAGCAAGATCTAAAACAACCTCAACTATGCAATCATAGATATTACTATCAATTATATCTTGAAGATCTTCTTCTTGGGAATTAACAATATAAAGAATTTCATCCTCATCTGTATCTTCATTAATATATTCGCTTTCATCCTCACTAATAGAAGAAACAACATGTTGAATATCTGAATGAAAATTTTTACAACAATTTTCAAATAATGACTCATTTGAAAAGTACTTTTTGCAATACTCATTAAATACTCTGTGGAAATCCTCCAAGGATGAAATGCTGGAAGGAGGTAAGGAGAAATACCACTTTAATGAATAGAAAAACATCTTCATGAGCACATCTTCTTCATGTATATTTAACTGATCCATGCATTGATGAAATCTGATGAGGTGATCTGAAGGATTATCCTCTTTCCTTTCTCTAAACCGAGGAAGGTAATCTCTCCAAATATCCATAAGAGGTACTGGATGTGGGAAACCAAGGATTGCAGAAAAGTTAAGAGGTGAAAACCTCCTAGCCAAAAGAGCAGCAGATGCCTTTGACATTTGAAGATTGTGGAGTCACCACTGAATTTGTCCTTCATGGAATCGTCAGATAGAAGATTACAACCAATATAATGCCCAACCTTTGTCTATCATCAAAAATTGGGACTATGTCGTCTCCCAAGGAAGCTTGCTTCACACTCCTCTCCTCGGCAACAACGTCAATTTGTTATCACTCCAAGAGTCACTCAAGGTTGTAGGTTGATTAATCTTGGTAACTTAATCAAATGTTCAATGAAATGTATAAAATGGATCAGAAAATGAATAACTCCTTCAATAACTCCCTCATTCAAGATACATTGAACATATCCAGACAATATAAGTCTCTCAAAAGGTATTTATTAGATGCTTGCAAATTCTATAGGATGGTCCAATTCTCTTGCTTTTGGTTGTGCTAGAATAGCTCTAAGTGCTATGGTTGATGCATTTACATGCACATGAAATGTTTTCGCCCAATTTGGAAATACTAGAATAGGTGTTGTGTCCATCTTCTCTTTCAAGGTGTCTAACCCTTGTTGACAATCCTCGTTACATTGGAATTTAGTATCTTTATTAAAAAAATTATCCATTAGCGTAGTGATCTGTGCATATCCTTTTATGAATATTATTTAGTATCTTGTGTGGCCCGATGTTGCTCTCAACCGACGCACTGATTTTGGTGGTGGTAAATTAATAATTATTGCAATCTTGGAAGGATCTACTAGAAAGCCGTGTTTGCACACTATGTGTCCCAATAGTATTCCAACTGGTGTCCCAAAAATGCACTTCTTTATATTCAATGAGATCTGACACTACCTACATACTTCCAACATCAATCTTAACACCTCTACATGGTCCTTCAACAGAATGCATATTGTCCAATCATCCAGGTATACTTCTAAAAACTAATGGATGAATTCTTTGAAATAAGTTATGACTACCCTTGAGAATCTAGCTGGTGCATTCTTCATCCCAAAAGGAATGACTGTGTACTGGTAGGATTTCCATTTTGTGGAAAAAGTGGTATTATACCTATCTTATGCAGCTATATTGATCTAATGGTAGCTTGTGAATCCATCTGTGAATGAGTATGCTTCTTGGCCTCCCACATTTTCTAATACCTCATCTATGAAAGGGGTGGGAAAAGTGTCATGTAGGCAAGCATCATTCAGTTTCCTCAGATCCACGCAAATTCTTATCCCTCCTTGTTTATTTTCTTGCACCACCATAGGGCCTATCCATTCTGATTCTTCTACTGGTTCTATGATACCAACTTTCAACATTCTATCAATTTTTGCTTTCACTTTCTTCTTATATATTGGATATAGTCTATACGATCGTTGTATGACATATCTAGCCTCAGGTTTGAGAGGTATCTTCATCTCTCCTAGCTGTCATGTTAATCCTTTCATCTCTGTAAAGGTTTTTGGGAACATGTCATTGTACTCGCACAACAACTCTATTATTATTTCTACTGTTTGTTCATCGCAGTAATCTCCAATACTAGCCATTTTGGGATTTTTGTTTGTCCCAATGTTTACTTTCTTCACCTTGATTAGCGCAACAAGTAATTATGATTCCAGGGGTGGGCCTTACGCCTCTCTCTCTCCTCCGATATCTGTAATTTGGATATTTCGTGGGTCATCTTCATCTGGTGCATCTTCCTACACATGATAACATCACAGTAGTTCCTTAACTCTCTGTATGTTCTTCTATTGATACTCTGTTGTAATTTCAACCTCTAGTTCCTTAATAAATATCACCCCTATGATTTGTTTGAGTGCTAAATCCATGTTGGGGTTCTCATGTTCAAATGAGAAATTTACTAAAAATTCTTTTGTAGTGCTTTCCATTCTGCAGTTCCTGGTCCACATACAAGTTTTTTGGAATTCCTTCTAGTGTATGAATAAAGGTAGTTATTTTGGTGGTGTCAGTGTCCATAATGTTCTGCACTTATCCAAGTGTTCCAATGGTGACCCTTGTCCATCATATATATATATCATTCTTCTCTTATGCTTGGCGCCAAATTGAGTGTGCAATAATCACTTGCATTGATACCAGCCCTTAAATTTCTCTTTGTGTGCACCCCACCATCTTGCAGGTGTTGCCTTGAGTGAAATTTCTAGGGATAACAGCCTCTGGTTTTCCAGTACCTTGTCTTTGTATCTTGTTAGGAATTCCTCTAAATCATTTATGCCATGAAAACTGGGAGGTTCTTTGATTTATGTACCCACCCATTTTACCATGCAGTCTATTCTTGTGCACCTTCTTGTGGATACTTCATGTAATATCTGCTGCCAATTCTCCAACCCTGTATCTGAGTCTGAAGCACATGATGTGATGCTTCTCCAGCTGAGTACTCCATCTGCAGTTGGATTTAAATAATATTCTTCTCGCACGGTGGTTTTGTATAACTGATTGATTTCCTCTAGATCTAAGCAAGTGGGTTCTACAAACCTTTCTCATTCTGATGGGTCTAGTGGCACAACAAATATGTATTCTCCTTACTCGAATGTCAACTTCCTTGTCTTCAAATTGATTATGGTTTGGTTGTCAAATGCCCAATCCAAGAAAAGCAATGTTGGATACGGTGTTGTGCCATCCACTATTTCTATCACTTCAAAATCATCTTTAGTGCGCACTCCATCTAGATCTACTGCCACACCTTTTAGCCTTCCAATTGGCAGAACCATGTGTTGATTTTCTATTTTCAGCTGAACAAGTGAATATCCTAATGTGGGCTCTCCATGCATTGACATGTCTTCTTGAGTAACACATTTACTTTAGAGCCTAAGTCTAGTATAATATCCCCCATGTTGAAATCTTCAATGTTGGAATTCAATCTGAACTCTCTACTTGTTCTCCTCCTTGTTTGTAGATGATTAACCATTTTCTTCTCTAGCTTCCCCTCTACGTCTACGTTACATCTTTCTAACATATTTTGTAATCTTTTAACAAATGATGGATCATTTAATAGTTTAACACGAGATTGCAGAAAACCATTTATGGTACTTACTTGTCCTAGGGGTTGTGCTTCATTAGTGTGATCCATCGATGAAGGCATATCATATGTTGGTATGTCTTGAGTATGTTGTACAGTTGATGTAGATTCAATGTCTGTCTTCAAGAATTCTTGTCTGACTTGCTTGAATAACTCCTTTTCATTTTTCACATCAAACTGCTTCTCTGGTTCAACATTTTTCTTCACCCATTAGTGTTGTGTTGGATCGTGTCTTACTGCGTCATCTCCTATATTGGATCCTCCACACGTAACTATTATGATATTTCTTCCATCCTCCCTTTCTTCTCCATAAATCCATTGAACATTCTGGTTGTTCTGATTCCTCTTTTCCTGGATCTTCCCCAATAGTGTCAGACAATATTTTGTGTCATGCTCTGATGCGCTACAATACATACATGTCACAGGTGGAAGTGGACATTCTCTTGCAAAGTGTCCTGGTTTTTGAAAGTTATGGAAAACCACTGGTCCTATGCCTCTTCTAAATCCTCCTCTACCTCGTTCTCCACCTTTGTAGCCAACTCGATCTCCTCGTGAGGCATTATACTGAAGCATATGATTATACTATGCAGGATTATATGTGGCTGCATAGTATTGTACTGAGGCTGCACATTGTTATATGGTTGTTACACAATGTTATATTGTTGTTACACGGTATTATATGGTACTGGTACTTGGTTAAACTGTGATGCAGCTTGCCCTAACATCATTTTTGCTTGCACCCTATATGTGTCTAATGTTCTTTCCGTCATCATCTCCATTGTCCTGCAATCTTTGTCATCATGGCCCACTCACTTGCAAAAGTTGCAATATGAACTCTTAGGCCTTGTCTGGTATTTATGCATCATTGGACAATGATATGGATCATGCCCCTGTGTCTTACAAATCTCACACCATAGTCCTCATGTCGACAAAGGGTTTGGAATTCATGTTTCCATGTATTGTGTGAATGTTGGGCACTCATTCTTGTGATGTCCTTTTGTCCTACAAGTGGTAATCCAAAAAAAATCTCTTTTGTCCTTATCCATGTTTTGGTTCAGTTGAAATGTTAAATTCTTCAGATCCTCCTTCAGCTCCTCTATGGATGGATCTGTCTTTTGATATTGGTTCTCTTCCAATTGTACGGTTGTCTATAGATCCTCTTCCCGAGTCTAAAACTTCTATTGTATCAAAGGGTATTTCAAGTGTGGTAGCAGGGAATTCACAAATAGATGCCTATGTTGAATATTTGTCATGACATACTTCAACTTTCCCTTCAATCGTTTGAATCTATGGTCAATATACCACAAAGATTCTCCTGGTTTTTGTTTGATCTCTATCATCTCATTCATATATTGATCCTCTGAAGTAGGCTTCTGGAATTCATTTATCAATAGATTCTTGATATTTGTAATCATCCTTGTTGTTCCTGGTGGGTTGTTTACAGCTAAGCTCATTTACCAATCTAGTGCGAGGTCTCTTAGTGTGATAGCTAACTAGGTAAGTTTTGTATCTTCATCTGTGATATTCTTTGCTTCCCATATCTTTTCACAAATGAACAAGTGATTCTCAGGGTCGTCTGATGTTGCTCCCTTGAATTCTGGTAACCTGATGGTGGGATCATGTCTTTCCATCCTGAATGATGAACTACTATCTCCACGCAGTGTAGATACTTGACTACCACTTCCTGAACTGAATCCTCCATTTGCTACTCCTTGACTAGATGTACTTTCTGCTATCTTCCTTCCCCTAAAATTTGGTTGTCTAAATGGTGGTGTTCTTATTGGTGTATTAGTCGCACATGGGTTTATGAGTTCCACACTAACACTGATATGGATATGAGTGTTTCCTTTTGTTCCTGCCCTTGGACCTCTTTTCTTCCTTTCATATATTGCGTTCAGGATTTCCTCAATCTGCTCCATAGCCCGGAGATCCTCTACCTCTTCTTCATCACTTTCCAAGCCTTCCCTCGCGGCTATGGCTCTCTTCTCATTGTTCATCTTATATTGGTAGGGTGCTCCACTGCGTGTTCTTCCAGTTGTTTCCATGATCTACTTGATCTGGTCTTCCTCCATCATGATTGGATCTAAGGCCTCCCCCTTATTTCCTTTATCTGTCTCTTCCTCCATTTCTCTGTCTTTTGTCAATGCTTCCCCCCTTCCCCCATGCACACAGGAAAGTTTAGTTGTATGATGCCATTGTCATTGCTCCTTTGTTATACAATAAGATCTTGATGGAAGTATAAAGTGATCTGATATACCTACCTCTAGGTCCCTTCAATAATTCTTTCTCTGTTGCGTTGTAAGACTTCGCGGTATCTACTGCAAATTCTGTGATAAAGCTTGCGACAACACTGTCTATATATAAATCCACTACGCGTGTTAATTTGTTATCTACTTGTTGTAACTGCGTGATCTCTACAAAGTTCCACTCTAGTTGTCTAATCCTATTAGTAGGGTGGTTTTCTTTCAACCTTAATAGCCACTACTGCAGTATATGAAGGAAATCACAGAAAAATACTTCATGCAAGTCATTAAATACGTACTTGTCCAAATATTTGTGCGGTGTTATTTTAGGGTTTTTGTTGTCTTTCTGTGCAAATTCCAGCTCCTTTGTTTTCAACCAGCTTTCGATCTCTCCCTTCGTTGGGCTCCACGGTCTAAACATTCCCCTCTATACTCTTAGTTTCTACGTGATTCCTTCATAGATCCCTCTCATTCAATCCCATTCTATTCCAGCTGGCAACAGAACCATTTGTTGGCTACTTCTCTCTTGCTACCATTTTTGGGCTAACCCAGGTTCAAGTCTATCATGGTTTCCAACAAAACCCCTTTAAAACTATCGACCCCTCTGGTAAACTAGAAGGAAACACAATAGACAGAGTGCACTACACAGTCTCACCCAAGATAGTTCTATTGGTGGCTACAATGCTCAAGTGATTACAATTTCATCTAAACTAAAAAAACACATTATTTAGATATTGCAATTTGAATAGATATATAATAATTATGAACATATTCCATGGAATAGATCTCGAAAAATTTGTAATATATTATTATCATATTCCATGGAATAAATCTCTGAAAAAATCATAAATTGTTTGAAATATATAAGAGTAAATCGAGCCACACTTCAGTGTCTCATGGTTGTGGAGCAAGTGGCTCATGTCTGCATATGGGACAGCAGATTTTTCGACTAAACCATTGGAGAAGGCAGTGTGAATGATAAAAATGGTTGCATGCCAATTGTTTTGCACTCTCCCCATTTGTAAAATTTTCATGACAAATTACGCACATCACTTCATCACCATTTGCATTGTCCTCCAACAGAATTATAATGTCCCGC
>JZKD02S0970252.1:159366-182021 GCA_000966675.3 Picea glauca | reverse complement strand
TTATTATTCAAAGTGGTTTTAGAAATAATTTATGCATCTTAGTTTTTACCATTCATTTTGAAATGAGATTTTGAAATTCATGCATTTTGAAAGTGATTTTATTGATTATGGATTTTAGCTTTTTCCAAGGAAAAGAAGCACATTCTTTATTTCAATTAAGAACAAAAAAGTACAACTTTCATGTGTAATGTACAATTTGCACCATTAAACATAGTAAAGGGATTAACATAAATATAAATCTCATATGGATTAGTACATCTCCATATATAATTAGCCTCCATATATAATTAGCCTTAAACATTGTATAAAAAACAGTTTCCAAAAATATTTTATGATACTTCACCACACCAAACTATCAAAAGTAGACCAAAAGCACTTTATCAAATATTTACAACAATAACAATCAAGTAAGAGTTAAATACTTAGTTTTCCAAGCATCAACAACCTCCTTTTTCTTGTTTATTTACTTGAAAATCCTCTCTCCAAGAAAAATGGAACCTCCCTTGCTCTAACTATAAAAATTTCTTCGTTTGAAATTCTCCCGAATGGTTGATTGTTGATTAGCCCTCTTTAAGAAGCCCTTTCTAATTTTCTTAAGTTTGGCTAGAACTATTTTTTTTCTTGGCATTGAGCAAATTTTGAGGATTTTTTTTTATTATCGGACAAGTTAGTATAAACTCCTCCAATGTACAACGGAGGAGTTCCCCTCAACTTCTACAGTACCCATTGGATAACTTACCCTAAAATCCTCTAAAACACTTATTTAATCCACCACACAACTTCAATCAAAATCATTTGGTTTTACTGGAGGAGTTCTTACAAACTCCTTCGGTCAAACTAAAGGAGTTCCCTTCTTCTCCTCCGATACTCATTGGTGCACTTCGTATCATGGCTTCAGGTATACACCAGAAACTTTCCCATGATGTATTTCGATGCATATCAGAGGACTTTCCACTAATGCCTCTAGTGGAGACATCTAACCCACATTGGTTGCATTTATCGCTCACCATGGTTATAAAAGGGGCTCTCTCCTCAATCAGTTAGCCACAAATTCTATCGAAGACCTATGAGTAGTCAAAGAGAGAGAGAGAGAGAGGGACGAAGTGAGTAAGACACCGAAGGAATGAGAACATCACATTCTTGAATTACCCCTATCCACATGTCATTCAACCTCCAAGTATGCCCTAAATCCTTCTCCACATTTACTTGTTTAAAATTTAGGGTTAGGTTTTCTGTTTCAAGACCAGGGTTTTATTTATACTAGTCGTCCAACTGTCTCCTCGACTTCCTTTCCACCTATTATAATCCTTTTCCCTTCATAATCCGGACCTATCTATTTTTGACCTTGCCCATCACCTTTCCCTAATGTAAAACTTCCCCAGGGTTACTAAACTTCTCTTGCAATGCCATACAAACCCCTGATCAATCCCTCTTAGGGAAGAATCCCTAGTTAGTCACTATCGCCCCCCCCCCCCCCTCCCCATTGTATGATAAATATGACACTTTGAAAGCCATCGCTTGGGGCTATGTGTTGTAAGACTAGCGGATATATCAAGCTCCTATCCTCGACCCTTTAAACGATGATTCTTGTGCCCTAAATCGTTCTGGAATTCAATCAAACCTATGATGCTCAATCTCTATACATCGTCTGTCCTTGTCCCTCCATAGTCCAGACCTAAAGCTAAAGATGCAACATAGAAGAAGAGAAAAAATGGCGATCTAAAGCTGATGTAGCAACAAAAAAAGCAAAGGCTGAACTAAAGGAAACGACAGAAAGATCTACAACAAAACAATAGGCAACATGGAAAGAAACAAACAAAGATGCAAATAAGGTAGCCGAGGAGAAGCGTAAAAAAGATGAAGAAACAAGTAATGATGTTACATCACCATCTCGGAGATATCAACAGTAGGTGCCAACAAACATTATCAATTAAGAGGGATACGTCTATGGATTTGCACCCCATTCAAAGCACGCAAAGTGCCAAACCTAAGTAATTTTACATATGACAAAGCCACAGGAAAGATTGTGCAAGAAAAAATAAGGAAAGTGCGAGTCACATGAGGTAATCTGATATTTGTACTTACACAGACCTCGATGGTAGAAAACATCAGTAAATGCCTAGTCTCCATAGCATCTGTTGGAATCACTTTCATGATGGCAATGAAAGATAATGTTAGGAACCTACTAGAGGAACAAATCAGACGAGTAAAGGTTGATGAGGGTAGCCTGCAAATATTCAAGGCTAGTGTAGAGAAATTCATGGTGGAACTAGAAGAGACCATCATAGCTATGTACTCCCACCTACACATGTTCCAAGAGACAACAACCACCATCATGGAACAACATAGCCAAGTGCAAGTTGAAAACACTCATTTCAACAATGTCTTAGAAAGAATAGGGGATATTGACAGGTGGATTGTTGAAAAACCAGATTTTCCAATTGACCTTATGCATCCCTCAAGCATAGATAGGAAAGTTGATCTCATTTCACTTGATTGTTAAAATTAAGCCAGGTGAATAGTAGACAAAGAGACAACCAAATCAATGGAAATTTGTTTGTGAATACACAAGGTGGCACAAGACCTAACAAGAAAGTGTCATCTCCCTCCCCTTGAAGAGCTTGGAAAGACTTTTCTCACAAAACAACTAATAGGGAAAGAACAATAGAGTACAAGTCACAAGAGAGAGGTAACTAAATCAACTTCCAAGGTGTTAACAGAGTTTATTGAACAACACCTCATTCAACCCACCAAAGTCCACACCATGATCTAGAAATTCATGGATAGTATAGTGAAAGACATGCAAAGTCTCAACAACAACACAACCATGCATAAGGCCTCTCTTGAGGAATTGGCATACCACTGGGTCATCTCACTTTACAATCAGTTAGAGATGTGGTCTTCCTACATTCGAAATAAGAGCACATATATAAGGCATAACAACAAGTTCAAATTTGTTGTCAACTACATCCTATTTTGTCTTTTTCCAACCCTCTTTAGTTTTATCTCTATCCTCGCACATGTCAAACAACTAATAAGGGGAGATGAAAAGGTTTGTAATTGCTTCTTGAGGAACACAAGAAGTCATTTTTAAGAGTTAGGAATAGATGTATAAATAAATAAATAAACCCATTTTGAAAAGGTTTTATTTCTCTTCAAGTTTTTGGTATAGTCTCGAGAACTATTTCAAGAGGAAACACTTGTTTAATTAATATTGAGAATCCCTTAGGGTCATATTTTTCCAAAGAGAAAACTTGTGTGTATTGTTGTTGTTGGCCCTTGACCAAGTTTTGGAGATCCTTGGTTAGGTTTGATCTATTTTGGGACTTTGACAGGCTATCGAAGGTGGAGCTCAAGTCGAAGCGAAGATCACAGGATCTCGGCCCCTTGTTTAGGGATTTTAGGGTTTTGGGCTTATGTAACGAGTATGGGATGTCATCCCATGGGTTTACCCAAGTTTGGGCCCATTTTGTAATGTATAAATAGATATCTAAGCGATGTAGGAAGAGGACAATAAGCTAAGTGCGAATAGTTGTGAATGCTTTGTGCATGCTATGTGTTAAGAACTTGCAGAGCTAAGTGCAAGTGGATGTAAGAGGCTTGTGTAGTGCTTTGTGTTGTAACCTAGCTCGGGGAAGGAGGATCTGGCGAGGTGTGCGTAGATCTCTTGTCCTATGCGGAGTGGGTTCCAAGGATTTTTGCATATAAGGAGATTGACATAAGATAATAAAGAAGACGAAGAGTTGGTGGACGTAGCCCCAGGTTGGGGGTGAACCCCATATATCCTGTGTTATGGTTGCTTTGTGCATTATGTTGTATGTTAGTGATGTGATTTATGCTTAGTGTTGATATATTTATGTATGATGCATCTGATCTAATAGATTAGTGCTTGGTAAGATGAATGAATGTTAGATCTGATCTATCTCTCCATGTTAAGTGCTTAAATGTGTTAGATCTTGTTGAATATTGCATTGCTTTGCAATTAGGATTTGGATCTGCGATGTTAATAAAGGTTAATTACTGACAAATGTTAACTGCTAAGTGATTTGTTAGAGTATTCTAATCACAGATCTGTGTCCCAGCTAAGGTTGTAGACACCGGAGTCCTACAACCACCCCTGCCTCTACCTCGGGTGAGACTTCATCTACTTTGCAGGTTTTGCTAAAAGGGCCGATAGTTAGGGTTTTGTTGGTGCGCTGTCGAAGCATTGAAACTCGAGTCTACCCCTGTGCCAACAAATGGTTCTGTTGCCGGGAATTGAAACTGTGATTGCTGGGAACTGGGGAAAAGAAAGAAAGCTCTGTGTGTAGATATGTGTATTTAAGTGCGCAATATTCTACTTGACTACGAAGCTCTGTGCTAAGAAAGGAATTGGATTTGAAGAAAAGAGGTAAGACTGAAAGCTTTGTGCTCTGATAAAGGTAAAGTGAAATGTTTTGATTAAAGAGGTAATATCTGGAAGCTTTGCGCTCTGAGAAAGGTAAAATAAGTGGAAATTTTTGTTTCGAAAGTATGAATCTAGGTATGTTTGATAAATTTTGTCCTACTCTAAAAACTAGGGTACAACTAGAAGAAATAAGGTTTGGTATGAGTATATCTGATATAGATAATGAAATGTATGTTATTCCTATGCATAGAAAGAATGTTTGGACTAATAAATGGATGCAGGATCCTAGGAAGAACTTTATACAGGTTAGTTACCATGATCCTAGTGCACAGTACAAGAAAGGCTGGGGATCATTTAAGAGAAAGAGAGGATTAACTCGTTGTTACAGTTATAGAAGACTGAGACACCTTGCTAAGGTATGCCCTGGTAGAAGACCTAGTTGTGTTTGTTGTAAATCTATGGACCATGAAGTTCTAGATTGCCCTAGAATGATTGCTAAAGTTGAAAGAATGAATATGAGACAAGAAATCCCTAAGGAAGAACGAGAAATTGAGACCATGGAAGAACCCCAGAAAGAGTTAGAGATTGTATTACTACAAATGAAAGAAACCCTGAATGACCACAGAGATATCAACTTATCAGAGATATTCAAAGAAAAAGAGTGCATAGAAACAAGGATAGGAGACTTCGACATAGACTGTGTTCCGGATGAGGAAACACAAGTGAATATCATGACAGAAAGAACTTGGGAAATTTTGGAAAAGCCTGTTATGATTCCTTCATTGAGAGGAATAGGATTATTTAGAGAAAAGTTGATAACCCTATGTGGAAGACTTACCCAGGCCTCTATGAATGCTCATGGAACTTCGACAGAGGAAGAATTTGAGTTTGTTAAATTTGTTGAGAACAACGCCCCATTTTCCATACTACTAGGAAAAACTTGGATTGCGAAAGATCAGACCCGGATAAAAGAAGAGGAAGCTCTAGAACAGAAAAAGAAAGAACTAAGATACTTCATGGCTAAGAGAATAGCACACTTACTGGAAGACCAAGAAAACCAGTTGAAGATACTAAGGACCAAAAATTCGGATGTTGAAGTTGAAAGAACACAAGAAGATTTGAAACATCTGTCTGTATAGGAGAGTAGAGAACCTACCCCAGAAGAGAAGAAGTATTTCCCTTGAACCTTAGGAAATACCACCAACAACGTGAAGTTACTATGCCAAGAGGATATAAGAATCAGAATGGAAAGAGGAATACCGAAACATAGATCACAGGGAAGAAGGCTATAAATCTCAGCAAGAAGAAAGCAAAGTTGGAGAAATTACAGGAAGTTATAGAGAAGACTTCACAGAAGGAAGGTCTCCAGAATTTTAACCTCGCCGGAATATCAGAGCAGCTCAGATTGGCACTTCTCCATGGTGGAGAGATATAACCGTTATATTGACTTTCCCGAATGGTTAGAACAACATTTATGATCAGAAATCTCGCCATCGGACCGTTGGGACCGCATCGCAATGGACATAACTGCATTAATGAAGGCTTCTTGTTCGTTGGAGGGATCTGTTACATTGTTGTCTACTTACTCCGTCGAATGTTGCGCCGAGAACACTTTCATGAATTGTATCCTAGCCAACAAAAGAACTCATTGTTATTGTGTTGTGCTTACTAAGACTTCACTACCTGTTCTATTGCATTGAGCATTTATTCATCAACCTGAGTTATCCAATCTCGAGCATGCATGTCGGACGAATGAAACACAACAGAAAAGTCTGTAGAAGAATTTCTAACCGAACTTATGTCTGAGAAGGTGATGTCCATCGGAATTCAAGCTTCATCGACGAGAGGAGTGCAGGCCTCCCCGTTGACTGCTCGCAGCTCCAGACCATCCCGAGCTACGATCGAGAAAATAACAAAGCATCGAGATGACTTGGAAAATGAAAATTTAATACCATCCATCATGCCTGACTACATCCCGCCTCTAGCTGGCACGGTGAATCGTGACAATGTTCCCAGAGACTTTGACTACACCTTGGTCACTGCGTCCCTCCCGAAGGGGATACGCATAGGCAATCCTAAGCCGGATAAGATCATGAAACTCAAGATCAACGACTTCAACCTAGGGGGTCACAAGAACTTCAACATGCTCACCCCTTGTAGGTATTTGACTAGGAAGAAGGGGAAGAAGTCGAAGATAATCCCCCAACCATGGAACATGGACCTCACACAGTCCACTATTCTGAACATGATGAAAATACACCATTCTGGAAGGCACCAGGAGGTTAACGCGTGCGTTAATCTCCTGCCATCGAGCGTCCATGGAATTTATATGTGTCTAGATAGACACATCACCGTCGATCCGACGTTGATCCATTGGATCACCGGATTGAGCATGCAAGGACCAGACCCGCAAGACTTTTACCCAGGGAAGGTTGCAGACCACGCCCTGCCGCAAAATATTAAAGATACATACGACGATGTGAAGAAGGGAAAGTGAGGCTACAAGGTAGCCTCCATCCAGAATGGCGCAATTCGCCTCGCTTGCCAGTTGATTGCTAGTAAGATAGTCCAGAAGAACAGACCCACACAGGTCACAGGGTTTTTTGTTGACCTCACAGGGAAATGTGTGGAAGGGCTACATATGAACTGGGAAAAGTACTTAGTGAACCAGTTAGACCAATAATGTCACGAAGCTCAGGATCAGGGCTATGAGTTCCATTTTTTTTTTTTTTTTATCCTCATCGCATTCATAGCTTGGGATATGCCAGAAGATGAGAAATTATCTGAAATAGAGCCATCTGAACCATTAGCCGCGAAGTTCACTTCGCTCTGGTATTCAAGAGATATGGGAAAACAATGGAAGTCAAATGCGGTGTTCCACACCTACTACCTGTAGTTAAAGAGGGCTATTGAGTTTTTCCCTCGTACGACGTCGAACACCCTACACAGGTTCATGCCATTTGTGAATTTCCACACAAAAAACCATTTTACCTATATCACTGTGCATGGAGACGAACACAAAGAAGTACTATAGAGTTACTACAAACTCACAAAGGAATACCTAGAATAAATAACTAATGAATGGCCTGCATAGATCCTTATCCCTTTTGACCCCGCAGAACTATCTGATCCCGAACTAATTGGAAGCCTGGTGGTCACTTGTGAAGGGCATGATACACCTGGAACTAGCAGAAGGAAGAAGACAGAAGAGATCCAATAGCTGAGCAGTGCATTAAAAGAAACTACTTCAGGATCACCTGGTGGAGGAGGTGATGACAAAGTAGATAAAGAAGATAGCAATGGAAAATAAGATCAGCAGAAGCAAGGCAAAGTAACACCACCATAGAATCCCCCTGATACCGTAGAGTCGTCTAACAAAAGAAAGGTTTCCTCCATGAAACCCACATTGCTGAAGAATTCAAAATCTAGTAAGACCAAGCTGTAGACTGTGCTCACGCTCGATGACTTCGAATTCATCATCATAGATGTATCAGACACCTTGGAAGATATTTTGCAGAGAAATGAAGATAAGAAAGAGACCATGTATGAAAGAATTGAAGCAGAACTATGAGGGGTACAATAGGCCCTTCACTCTAGCCGCATAGTGCCCACTGCACCCCCACCATCAGAATAAACAGAGTTGGGAGATGCACCTACCCAACTCCATATACTAGTCGATGCAATCGAAGCTCTCCTTCATCACACATAGGAAGAAACAGAACAAGCCATAGTGATCCTGAAGTAAGAACAAGAGGAAGTGATAGAGAAATGCCAAGTTGCACAGTAGGAAAAGGATGAAATCCAAACAAAGTTCGAAGAGAAGAAAGCGTGGATCCAGCATGAGAAAGAATAACTGCTCACGGAGCAGGTTGGAGTAAAAGAAACAGTCAGCAGAGAACTTCGCTCTGTGACGGGCTTAGAGCAAAAGGAGGAAGACCCAGTGGAGCATCAAGTAGTGCAGCTTACTAAAGCCATCCAACAGCTTCCACAGAGAATAGAAAATGTAGAGCTAAAAATAGTACCAAGTACTCTGCGGGACGTGCGAGACCAAAGAGAAGCCATTGCCTAGAGCGCAGTTGAGAGGATCGGAGCATTATCTTTGAAATTTAAACAGCTTAGTAGTATAAGCGCGCAGACTTATGAGCGACTTATTGAAGACCCTGAACTGAAGACACTAGAGTCACAACTCCAAGAGGAAAAGAAGAAAGTAGTGATAATACATGCACAGTTGAATCTCCTGTCAGCAGTTGAAAGAATGAAAAGATCCCATGAACAACGCACTGCTCAGCAGAAGATCCACACCATACAGAGCAAAGTTATGGAAGTGACTCAGAGGCTCCAACCAGTCCAAGATGAAGCTTTCCAACTATTTGATGAGATTGAAGGCTGAGGAGAGGAGCTAGAACAAGTAGTCACTTCAGTAGAACAACACTTAGGGGGACCTGTGAATGAGGTAGTTATTCAAGATTTCGTTGAGCAGGAGGCCTTGGCGAAG
This sequence comes from Picea glauca, assembly GCA_000966675.3. Taxonomy (NCBI): domain Eukaryota; kingdom Viridiplantae; phylum Streptophyta; class Pinopsida; order Pinales; family Pinaceae; genus Picea; species Picea glauca. The sequence continues at coordinate 173,139 of JZKD02S0970252.1, read as the reverse complement.
CAACAGGTTGAAGCAACTCAAGCCAAACTCGAGGCATTTAAGGAAGAATTAGCAAGAGCAGAGTGACTCGGGATGAGACACGTTTGAGTGTTGGGGGATTGTTGGCCCTTGACCAAGTTTTGGAGATCCGTGGTTAGGTTTGACCTATTTTTGGACTTCGATAGGCTGTCGAAGGTGGAGTGCAAGTCGAAGCGGAGATCGTGGGATCTCAACCCCTTGTTTAGGGATTTTAGGGTTTTGGGCTTATGTAACATGTATGGGATGTCGACCCATGGATTTACCCATGTTTGGGCCCATTTTGTAATGTATAAATAGATATCTAGGCGATGTAGGAAGAGGACAATGTCCTAAGTGCGAATAATTGTGAATCCTTTGTGCATGCTATGTGTTAAGAACTTGCAGAGTTAAGTGCAAGTGGATGTAAGAGTCTTGTGTAGGGCTTTGTGTTGTAACCTAGCTCGGAAAGGAGGATCTGGCGAGGTGCGTGCAGATATCTTGTCCTATGTGGAGTGGGTTCCAAGTCCGTGTGCATATAAGGAGATTAACAAAAGATAATAAAGAAGATGAAGAGTTGGTGGACATATCCGCAGGCTGGGGGTGAACCACGTATATCCTTTGTTATGGTTTCTTTATGCATTATTTTGTATGTTAGTGATGTGATTCATGCTTAGTGTTGATATCTTTATGTATGATGCATCTGATCTAATAGCTTAGTGCTTGGTAAGATGAATTAATGTTAGATTTGATCTATATCTCCATGCTAAGTGCTTAAATGTGTTAGATATTGTTGAATACTGCGTTGCTCTACAATTAGGGTTTGGATCCGCTATGTGAATAAAGGTTAATTACTTACAAATGCTAACAACTAAGTGCTTTGTTAGAGTATTGTAATCATAGATCTATGTCCTAGCAAAGGTTGCAGACACTGGAGTCCTACAACCACCCCTGCCTCTACCTCAGGTGAGACTTCATATGCTTCGCAGGTGTTGCCGAAAGGGCCGGTAGTTAGGGTTTTGTTGGTGCGTTGTCGAAGCATTGAACCTTGAGTCTAACCCTATGCCAATAGTTGTTTGTTGTGAACTATTTCTAGAAGAATGTTTGTTGTCCACATGGGTTTTAAGAACACGCTTTTCTTATAGAATTTTCTGACATAATTAATGTTATTCTTGCAGTTTGTTATTCTTTCTTATATTTAACGTCTTGAGCATATAAGTTGTTGATGTATGTATAAATATAACTTATACTTTTTATGGTTATACTTATGTATGCATATGTTATCTAACTTTTCACCTTCACGACAAATATATGATTGGGTTATTTTGCATAGTCTAGTTTCATTTCAGCTCATTCGATTACTACAGTTCACTCCTGGCTAGGATAGGATATATTAGAAGTAGAATGTTTTTTTTTAATGTATTTATAGATTCTTCATCTACATATTTCATTTGCATAACCATCCACCTTTCCCCTCACAACTAGTAATGGCAACTGGGAAAGAATCTGGATGGGTATCCTAAATCAACTGATGCACAGTCTAATTGGGACCGTGTACCGGGGAGTACCCCTTACTATTGTTGGGTATTTTCACCCTGTAAATAGAATTGGTACTAGAAGAAGGGCATGGAATTGTATGGATTACATAAATGCACTGCATACACATGACCAATCCTATGAAAACACCCTTGTTCCAACTCTTTTTCCTCATGTCAATTAAAAATATGACATTACCTTTGAAGACAAAAACCCCACATTCGAAAGTTTTGTTGCCAACATTAAACTCAAATAGAAACTAGTTTTTATATACCCTACAAATATTTTACTGAAACTCGACGTATTACCCGTGCATACGCCAAATTTCTTGGAAAGCTACCAACAACTAGAGAAATCCCAAGGAGAGGAACTACCCACACAAGATTAACTAGTAATCAGACCAATTTTCTTGTCAACTCTATAGAAGATCTGATTGAAACTACCTTCTAGAAAGTACTCATGCCTTTGAATCATATCCCCCCTATCCCTCCTAAATCTGAGCATAACTTTGATGGTGAAAAACCAAAAATTGATATGGGTGAACGTGTGGTGTAGACCCCCGACCCTCGAGCCGAGATCCGCATAGGATCGATCTCCTTCGAATCCATAGAACCAAATTAGTTCTTTTGGGCCCTCACTGGAACCCCACGAATTTGATCCACAAGTGCTTCACAAAAACTCTACCGGCACAAGAAATGCACCAGGCGTGAGTCCTCACCTCCACACGGCCACCAGATATGACCATGACCTTTTTCCGAAAAGGGATTTTGGGTTTCGCGACTTCGGGGGCTTCAACACCAAGATCCTCGGCTCCTTGTCATCAGAAGTGCCGAAAAGCTGAACCTCGAAATGCCAAAATGTGTGACCACAACCCCATTCCAAAGATACGTCGCATTTCACGACTTTGGGGGTTTTCAACTCAAAGTGCCCTGGCTCCTTGTCCTCGGGATTTCCGAAATGTCGAACCCCGAAACTCTGAAATGTCAGACCTTGAAACTCCAAAATTTCGGACCCTGAAAGGGTTGGCAAGTGACAAGCTTCCCGTTTGGATCCTGTCAACGTGACCCTGTCCCGTGACCCGGTGCTATTCCTCCGAATGCTTTTGGGTTTTCGCATTTTAGGGTTTCACGATTCTGGCTGCAACAGTTCTTGACCCTTCGAACTTCCGGGTCCCGAAATGCCGAAATACTGAACCCCAAAATGCCGAAAATCCACTCCAAAGGGAGATCAATGGCTGTGATCCTCCCCTGATCCGACGGATTACATTCTTTCAGGATTTCATGGGTTAAGAGTCCCAACTCTTTCCCTTTGTATCTCCCCGTAGCCGAAATATTGAGATGTCGAAGTATCTCTACTGAGAGATCAACAGTCCATGTCCCTATTGGACCAACGGTCCTGACCTTTGCATATACGAGGGTTAAACCTCATGCACCTTCTCCTAGATCCGATGGCTATTGGTCCGTGCGCCCAAATATGACGGCCCATATCTCTTTCTTCTGCGCGCTCACCTCCTGCTTCGTAGATGTAGATTCAACGGTCCAGATCTCGTCCTCTACCTAATCCAATGGTAGCTATGCTCCCTCCTGAGTTTGTGCTTCTTCCTTCCCCTTGGAAGATTTCCAAAGTTTCAAAGTCCGAGGCCTTTGCTTTTGCTGCGAAGCCTGTATCCTCAGCTCCCCCCTGTATTCTAAGAGGCGTTCCTCCTGAGCTTTGTCGATTGTAAAACCTCAAAGGGTTCCTCGACTTCCTGCTCCTCTTGACTATTGCTCTGTGTGCAAAGGCAATGTTCCTCCTAAGCTTCTGAACTTGAGACAAGTTCACTCTAAGTGCACTCCTTGCACTTTTCCTTCTGAGCTTAAGAAATTTAGACAAGTTCTTATTCGCACACTTCTTGTGCTCCTGAGTTTTTCAGATAACTCAATTCAAATTATTTCTTGCAAATAAAGGATTCATGCCCTCTTGGCGTTCTTCTGCTCGATGCACACGTTGTAGAGCCTCTGCACACAACTGTGCTATCCGTCCTGAGCTTATCTATGGCTCTGACCTCAAAGTGTCTCTGTCCCTTTCTCTCCTTGAAGGGATATAAGTGCCCTCTGGAAACTTATTCTCAAGAACTCCTTGTTGATCCTGCAGGGTGTTCAGTAACTTTGTGAGTGTCTCCTCCTATGACACTTCTCTTCTCTCAGAACTTAAACAAGAGTTCCTCTATGCACTCTATACAACTGCTCAATGCCCTCCTGGCAGAGCTTCCACAGAACCCTCAGTGATTCTGTTATCTATGTGCTTTCCTTTGCATAGTCTTACCTCCAAGTTGTTCAACAACCTTGAGGTTTCTCCCTAGATCTAATAATTCCTCGGGTGCGCCCTCCTATCACAACTCTATCCAAATTCCACAGAATTCAAAAGTGCAGTCTATGCACTAACTCAATGCATCCTGTGCATTTGTTGAATGCCCTCCTGGAAGAGCCTTTATAGATTCCTCAACAATTCTACTTCTCCTCTCTGTGCTCTCCTCTATGCAGTTCCTCCTTCAAGGTGTTAAGAAACCTTGAGGATCCTTTCTTCAGTCAATGACTCCAACTAGTGCGCCCTCCTGGCACGTCTCTGTCTGAACTCCACAGAATTTAGAAGTGCACTCCTTGCACTGGCTTACAGAACCCGAAATATTCTGTCATGCAACCTCTTACATGAAGCCACAAAGAACCCAAACCTGAAATCAAAGAACTTACAGATAGGGAAATCTATCTATCTCCTGCAGATGGAACTTAGCATACATCTACAACATGAATGAACACACAACATTCATAAAAGACACATAAACACATAGAAAACACATATGCAGGAAAGATTGCTTTGTATTAACATCAATGCTTAATTACAATGTGTTGAGCTCGGGTTGCAACATAGTCTCGACTCTCCTCTCCTTTCTCTATCTATCTTCTATCTGCCTCTCTACAGATTCTACGGACTAATGCCTACAGATACAAAGGATCTTTTTACAAAAGGGGGCTCCTCGAGCGCTTCCCTCCATCCTCACCAACTCTCATTAATTACAATGAATTACATTGAATGGGCCATCTAATCCGAATCGGATCTAGATCCCCATCAACATGTCATCCATTAAAGGTGACACAAACTACATCCTGTCCAAAGGCACGGCTTGGCTCTTCAACCTTACAATAATTTAATACAATTTCAATATTTGAAATTTGAAAGTGAGAGGGTTGCGCCTCTCCTCTCCATTGAATGTTCACTTGATGTGTTGTTGGATGGCGATTGATGACATGGAGTGATGCTCCTGCAGCAAACTCCTCAGCTGCCAAAATCATGAGCTCCTTCTCATGAGCTTCCCAGCACTGTTGTTGAAATCCACTTGGATCCCAAACAGTTCTCTGGAGATGTCTATCTGCTCCATTGCTTTGTTGCTGCTGCTGCTGCCCTGTTGTTATGGCAGGTTCTCCTCTGCTCAGCTTACCCTCACTAGCAGTTTCTGTTGATTTGATCATCAGCCTTCTGATCTTCTCAATCTCCTCGTCCAACTGCTCCCATGGCTGTCTCTCCTTTTGTAGCCTACTCCACTACACTCCTTCCCTGTAAATGGGTAGATCAACTAGATCTCACATGCCATCTTCTTCCTCTGTGGCCTCAACTTGCCACCCTACTGTAAAAATCAGCTCTGTAGTCTTATCTTTTTTACTGACCTGATGTTCAGTCACCTTCTCTGACAGACTTGCTTCTACCATTTCCCCTTGCGTTGGTTGAATTCGAGCTTCCTCCAGCTGCTCCTTAGACTGGAATTCTTCTTCATCTGCTACTGCAGGCCTCGACATTACAATCATCATCTGTTCAGCTCCCTGGCTGAAATTTCTGAGCGATTCCTCAAAATTCTCCTTTTCTAACATCTACATGATTGTCTTTTCATGGCAATCATCTACTGGCTCTGGATGGTTCAACCAATCCTCCAGCATCTCCAACTCCATCTCCCATGGAGTGAGCATCTTATTTGCATGATCTTCTTTTGCTGGGGCAGATTTTGATGTCTTCTCTGGTTCTCCTTTCTCCCTGACAGTCACAACTGGTTGTCCTTCTGCTATTGCTACATTGCCAACACAATTTTTCGCCTCAACTGGGCGATATGGCAGGCATACCTTTATCCCTCCAATCATCAAAATGCTCTTATGATCTTCCTTCTCTATTAGTTGTCCTTGCTGATATGAACTCACCTCTAAGCTCATCTTCTCTGTCAGTTCCTCTCACTGATCCAAACTCATCCCTGAGTTCATGAGACTTTCATACAGTCTCATCTTCTCTCCCTTTCCCACCTGGAAATATGGGATTTCCTCTTTGCCCTCCTGGCAGTCTATGAGATCCTCCAATGATCTCATCTCATTTCCCTCCTAGAAATTTGAAATTTCAGCATCACCCTCCTGGCAGTATATGAGACCTTCTGCTGATCTCTTTCTATTTCCCACCTGGCAATTTGAAAGTCCATCTCTGCCCACTTGGCAGTCTATGAGATCTCTGCTCGATCTCTCCTCTTCATCATCACTAATATTTCTCCGAGCTTCTGGTTCACAGGCCTGAACCATCCCCTGTTTATCTCTTAGGCGTTCAACATGCCTCAGCCATCCTATTAACAACCTTTGTTGTCTTTTGGCCAACAATTTCTTGACTGACCACTTTTCTTTCCTCCTCAGAGGCCATTCATACACCCAATGTTTCTTTGTGTTCTGTTGCACCCGCAGTGCAAGCTCTTCCATTCTTTCCCTTATCTTAGCGAGCTCCAGATCCATCTCTGGATTTTTTTTCTGCATGCGGTCTTCCCTGTGACCATGCCCATGGCCTTCCATTTCCATCTTCATCCTTTGTCTACCCTCCTGGAAAACTTGTTGTTGTCACTTTGCAACCGTGAGTGCTTCCAACCTTTCCTTCAGTCCTCCTGACTGTCTATTGATTGTTGCGTACCTTGCAACAATCATCACAAAGCTTCAACACTCTATCTTCCTCTTTTCCTCTGGCTCCCTCTGCCTGCAATATACAGACAAAATCAAGCTCTGATACCACATTGATGGTGTGTATCAAAGTATTTTCGTTATCTACTCTGCCTCCCTCTGCCAGCAGTCTACAAACAGAAAGTGGCTCTGATACCACAACTGGTGCAGACCCTCGACCCTCGGGTCGAGATCCGTACAGGATCGATCTCCTTCGAATCCAAAAAACCAAATTAGTTCTTTCGAGCACTCACTGGAACCCCACGAATTTGATCCATAGGTCCTTCATGAAAAATCCACCGGCACAAGAAATGCACCAGGCATGAGTCCTCACCTCCACACGGCCACCAGATATGACCACGACCTTTTCTGAAAAGGGATTTCAGGTTTCGTGACTTTAGGGGTTTCAACACCAAGATCCACAACTCCTTGTCATCAGAAGTGTCGAAAAGTCGAACCCTGAAATGTCAAAATGTGTGACCGCAACCCCATTCCAAATATACGTCATGTTTCGTGACTTCGGGGGTTTTCAACTCAAAGTGCCCTGGCTCCTTGTCCTCGAGATTTTTGAAATGTCGAACCCCGAAAATCCGAAATGCCGAACCTCGAAAGGGTTGGCGAGTGACAAGCTTCCCACTTGTATCCTGTCCACGTGACCCTGTCCCGTGACCCGGTGCTATTCCTATGAATGCTTTCGGGTTTTTGCATTTCAGGATTTCGCAATTCTGGCTGCAACAGTTCTTGACCCTTCAAACTTTTGGGTCCCGGAAAGAAAAAATATTGAACCCCAAAATGCTAAAAATCCACTTCAAAGGGAGATCAATGGATGTGAGCCTCCCCTGATCCAACGAATTACGTTCTTTCAGGATTTCGTGGGTCAAGAGTCCTGACTCTTGCCCTTTGTATCTCCTGGTAGCCAAAATGCCGAGATGCTGAAATATCTCTGATGAGAGATCAATGGTTCATGTCCTTCTTGGACCAACGGTCCTCGCCTTTACATATACAAGGGTTAAACCTCATGCACCTTCTCCTGGATCCGACGACTATCAGTCTGTGCACCCAGATCTGACGGCCCAGATCTCTTTCTCCTATGCACTCTCCTCCTGTTGCTTAGACGTAGATTCAATGGTCCAGATCTCGTTCTCTACCTGATCCAATGGTAGATATACTCCCTCCTGAGCTTGCACTTCTTCCATCCCCTTGGAATATTTCCAAAGTTTCAAAGGCCGAGGCCTTTGCTTTTGCTGCGAAGCCTGTATCCTCGACTCCCGCCTGTATTCCAGGAGGTGTTCCTCCTGAGATTTGTTGATTTTGAAACCTCAAAGGGTTCCTCGACTTCCTACTGCTCTTGACTATTTCTCTGTGCACAAATACATTGTTCCTCCTGAGATTCTAAACTTGAGACAAGTTCACTCTGAGTGCACTCCTTCCATTGTTCCTTCTGAGCTTAAGAAATTCAGACAAGTTCTTATTCGCACACTCCTTGTGCTGTTGAGTTTTTTGGATAACTCAATTTGAAGTATTTCTTGCAAAGAAAGGCTTCATGCCCTCTTGGCGTTCTTCTGCTCGATCCACACCTTGCAGAGCCTCTGCACACAACTGTGCTATCCGTCCTGAGCTTATCTGTGGCTCTGACCTCAAAGTGTCTTTGTCCCTTTCTCTCCTTGAAGGGATATAAGCACCCTCTAGTAACTTATGATCAAGCACTCCTTACTGAGCCTGCAGGGTGTTCAGTAAATCTGTGAATGTCTCCTCCTATGACACTTCTCTTCTCTCAGAAATCAATCAAGAGTTTCTCTATGAACTCTATGCAACTTCCCAATGCCCTCTTGGCAGAGCTTCCACAGAACCCTCAGTGATTCTGTTATCTCTGTGCTTTCCTTTGCACAGTTTTACCTCCAAGGTGTTCAACAACCTTGATTTTTCTCCCTGGATCTAATACTTCCTCTGGTGTTCCCTCCTAGCACAACTCTGTCCAAATTCTGCAGAATTTGGAAGTGCACTCTATGCACTGAATCAATGCATCTTGTGCATTTTCTCAATGCCCTTCTGGCAGAGCCTTTATAAAATCCTCAGCAATTATGCTTCTCCTCTCTGTGCTCTCCTCTGCATAGTTCCTCCTTCAAGGTGTTCAGCAACCTTGTGGATCCTTCCTTCAGTCAATGACTTCAGCTAGTGCACCCTCCTGGCACGTCTCTATTTCAACTCTGCAGAATTCATAAGTGCACTCCTTGCACTGGCTTACAGAACCCGCGGTATTTTGTCATGCAACCTCTTGCATGAAGCCAAAAATAACCCAAACCTGAAATCAAAGAAATTACAGATAAGGAAATCTATCTATCTCCTGCAGATGGAACTTAACATACATCTACAACATGAATGAACACACAACATTCATAAAAGACACATAAACACATAGAAAACACATATGTAGGAAAAACTGCTTTGTATTAACATCAATGCTTAATTACAATGTGTTGAGCTCGGGCTGCAATAGAGTCTCGACTCTCCTCTCCTTTCTCTATCTATCTTCTATCTGCCTCTCTACAGACTCTATAGACTAATGCCTACAGATACAAAGGATCTTTTTACAAAAGGGGGCTCCTCGAGTGCTTCCCTCCATCCTCACCAACTCTCATTAATTACAATGAATTACATTGAATGGGCCATATAATCCAAATCAGATCTAGATCCCCATCAACATGTTATCCATTAAAGGTGACACAAACTACAGCCTGTCCAAAGGCACGGATTGGGTCTTCGTCCTTACAATCATTTAATACAATTTCAAAATTTTAAATTTGAAAGTGAGAGGGTTGCACCTCTCCTCTCCATTGAATGTGCGCTTGATGTGCTATTGGTTGGCACTTGATGACGTGGAGTGATGCTCCTGCATCAACGTGAATACTAGAGAGTAGTGATTCCACCATGGTTGTTCGAATGTGCTCTGAATTTAGCAGAAACTTTTTATGAAATTCCCAGAAAACATGAAAAGCTCTTTCCAAAATTTGACCTAGACAAATCTGGTGTTGATTAATTGGTTTGGGTGTCATTGATGTCAACCCTTGAAGCAAGTTCAGTAGAAAATTCTGGTAGCCCCAACAGTATGATTAAGGGACTTCATTTTAGTTGATGTATAATGGTATGAATTTTAATATATTTTTAGGTAAGACTATTCTAGATGAATAGTATATGTCATGCCATTTCCGGTGATATGTGGAACATCACATAACTCCTCATGGTTAGAGAGTTATGGCCTAGTGAAGTGGAGAAACCTCATGAGTTATATAGAAGGTCAAAGAAGTCAAATTAATTCTAGAAGCTCCTAGAAGAAGTTGACTAGTCAATTGAGTGAAATTAGGAGTTAGTCATGGGTTAAGTTGTTGCAATAAGAAAATAATTAAAAATAATTTAGTTGCAACTATAAGTGGAGAATTTACTATTTGTAGCAGGGCGAGTTAGAAATGGAGAAGTGGTTAGAAGTGGGTTATCCCTAAAATAAGGAAAGCATGTTAAGTTGGTTAGAAGGTAACCGCTTGAGGAAGCTACATGGAAGTATAAATAAGAGAAAAAGACTCTCCCATTAGCACCTATTGAATATCATTGAATATCGATTTTGTGAAAGGTTATTTGGGTAGGTATTATTGATAGAGAAAAGTGCAGCAGGAAAATTGCAGCATAAAAAGTGAGGTAGAAAAATAGTGGCAGGAAAAGTGTGACAGAAAAACCGAGGCAGAAAAACCACGAAAGCACATTCGCGACAACAAAACCGTGATAGAAGAACGCTACAAGAAGAAAAAATGTATGGTTTTCATATGTGTAGTGTTGAATTTATGAATCTGGTTGAGGGTTTTCCTAGTAAATATGTTGGATTCCCTCTTGGAATTTTAGGGCTTGCTATAGAGTTGATCTAAGGTAGATCTACCGAAGTTTAGTATTGGTTCATGTTTGAGGGATTTTGGTTGAGGTATGTTTCTAAAGTTATTGGTACACATAGAGGTATTTTGTTGAAGTTATTGGTTCATGTTTGAGGGGTTTTGGTTGAGGTATGTTTTTGAAGTTATTGGTTCATGTTTGAGGGATTTTGATTGAGGTATGTTGCACACCAGTACCCGAAGATGGCATGGGCATGGAATACAATGGATGTAGCCATCCATATATATTTCAAAGTTCTTTGGGAGAATAAATATAGAAAAGAGTATCACAAAATATGAAAGCACTTCTTGGCCCCATTGTATGAATTCATATTTTGCACGCTAGCACCGTGTATGCTCGACAAATAATTGGATGTAATTAGGAGAACATGGGATTGGTACCTGATGGAGTATGGCACATATATCATGATATACATATCTATGTGTTATCACTGAAATATCGTCTGCAACATTGCATGCAAATGGTTACACGAACACAGCAATGCCAACAAAAATTAGTTCACCTACAGCATTGAAATGCATTTCAAAAGGCAAAAACTATACAATTGGGAAAAAATTGACATGCTCAAATTCATCAAAGGAAGCATGAACATAGTGCACGGGCCAACAAATCCTTCAAAGTGCACAATGCACCAAGTGCACGACTGTGTACGAGAAAATTTGCGCACTTCTATAAACAACGCATTTATGGATCTTGTTGCCCCTCCAACCACTTATGGACCAGTTCCCAACCGGATTTGACATTCATATCTGAGCGAAATATGAATGGGGGGATGGTCAAGGACTAGATGGTTCCCTAAAAGGCTTTTCACACCAAGAACCAATTACATTTTGGCTTGAATAAATGCTATAAATGAGAGCCATGAGTGCACTAAGAAACCAAGATCTTTATAGTATTGTTATGTTGCCTCAATTATCCCTTGAGAATCCTCTTTTCTCTTTGGATCCTTCAAACATCATTGCAATAGGCCATTCTACTCACCCCTTGAGGGAATAGGCATTGATTGTCTTCACCATTTTCCATTTTTCTTCCATTGTAAGAAGAGCTCTCTGTCAGGGAACTCAAGAGCCCTCCCTGGATTTTGGCCGAATATCCCAGGAAAAAAATGTTGTTTCATAGAATCTTTGACCTACGACAAAAGTTTATCCTAATTTAATTATTAATTAATTGATAGTGAGGGCAGTAATATTCCATTGTATATTAATTGTCAAAATAGTGAATAAAAATTATAAATAAAGAAATGAAATGTGGTTTGCGGATTTATTCATTTTGAAAGTGATTTTAGAGATTATGGATCTTAGCTTTTACTATTCAAAGTGATTTTAGAGATACTTTATGGATCTTAGTTTTTACCATTCATTTTGAAATGAGATTTTGAAATTCATGCATTTTGAAAGTGATTTTATAGATTATGGATCTTAGCTTTTTCCCAGGAAAAGAAGCACATTCTTTATTTCAATTAAGAACAAAAAAGTACAACTTTCATGTGCAATGCACAATTTGCACCATTAGACATAGTAAAGGGATTAACATAAAGATAAATCTCATATGGATTAGTACATCTCCATATATAATTAGCCTCCATATATAATTACCCTTAAACATTGTGTAAAAAATGGTTTCCAAAAATATTTTATGATGCTTCACCACACCAAACTATCAAAAGTAGAACAAAAGTACTTTATCAAATATTTACAACAATAACAATCAAGTAAGAGTTAAATAGGTATTGTCCCAAGCATCAACAACCTCCTTTTTCTTTTTTATTTACTTGAAAATCCTCTCTCCAAGAAAAATGGAACCTCGCTTGCTCTAACTATAAAAATTTCTTTGTTTGAAATTCTCCCTAATGGTTGATTGTTGATTAGCCCTCTTTTAGCAGGCCTTTCTAATTTTCGTAAGTTTGGCTAGAACTGTTTTTTTTCTTGGCACTGAGCAAATTTTGAAGAATTTTTTTTCTTATCGGACAAGTTAGTATAAACTCCTCCATTGTACAATGGAAGAGTTCCCCTCAACTTCTATAGTACCCATTGGAGAACTTCCCCTAAAATCCTCTGAAACACTTATTTAATCCATCGCGCAACTTCAATCAAACTCCTCCAGTTTTATTGGAGGATTTCTTACAAACTCCTTCCATCAAACTGAAGGAGTTCCTTTCTTCTCCTCCGATGCTCATCAGTGCACTTCATGTCATGGCTTCCGATATACACCAGAAACTTTCCCATGATGTCTTTCGATGCATATCAGAGGACTTTCCACTAATGCCTCTAGTGGATACATCTAACCCACATTGGTTGCATTTATTTCTCACCATGGTTATAAAAGGGGTTCTCTCCTCAATCAATTAGCCACAAATTTTATCGAACACCTATGAGTATTCAAAGAGAGAGAGAGAGAGAGAGAGAGAGAGAGAGAGAGAGAGAGAGGGATGAATTTAGTAAGACACCAAAGGAATGAGAACATCGCATTGTTGAAATACCCCTATCCACATGTCATTCAACCTCCAAGTATGCCCTAAATCCTTCTCCACATTTACTTATTTAAAATTTAGGGTTAGGTTTTTCGTTTCAAGACTGAGATTTTATTTATACTAGTCATCCAACTGCCTCCTTGACTTCCTTTCCACCTATTATAATCCTTGTCCCTCCATAGTCTGGACCTATAATGATGTTCCTATCTAGTTTTGACCTTGCCCATCACCTTTCCCTAATGTAAAAATTCCCTAGGGTTACTAAACTTCTCTTGAAATTCCATNNNCTCTTGAAATGCCATGCAAACCCCTTATCAATCCCTCTTAGGGAAGAATCCCTAGTTAGTCACTATCCCCCCCCCTCCCCATTGTATGATAAATACGACACTTTGAAAGTCGTCGCTTGGGGATATGTGTTGTAATACTAGTGGATATCTCAAGATCCTATCCTTGACCCTTTGCACGATGATTCTTGTGCCCTAAATCATTGTGGCATTCAATCAATCATCCATCCTTGTCCCTCCATAGTCCGGACCTAAAGCTAAAGATGTAGCATAGAAGAAGAGAAAAAATGGCGAAGCTAAAGCTGATGTAGCAACAACAAAAGCAGAGGCTGAATAAAAGGAAACGACAGGAAGATATACAACAAAAGAATAAGCAACATAGAAAGAAACAAATGACGATGAAAATAAGGTAGCCGAGGAGAAGTGTAAAAAATATGAAGAAACAAGGAATGATGATACATCACCGATGGACACCGATATCCTAGAGATATCAATAGTAGGTGCCAATGAACATTCTCAATTCAGAGGGCTAGGTCTAGGGATTTGCACCCCATTCAAAGCA
>JZKD02S0970252.1:123818-147582 GCA_000966675.3 Picea glauca | reverse complement strand
TTTCACTATGACTGTCACATTCTATCCTTACAACTTGTTGTACCAACCCAATACCTAAAAACAATATTTGTAACCATATTTCTTCCTTACTTGCATGAGTGGTTGTCATGTATTCAACTTATTTGAAAGTGCCACTACAGCCTATCTTTTGCTCATCCAACTTATTTCTCCTCCAAACAGGTTAAACACATACCCACTTCTAGATCTCCTACAATCCAGATCTCCAACCCAGTCTGCATCCACAAAGCCATGTATATCCACCACTATGTCCAATCTTGGTCTTCCTTGGTAGCACAATCCATAGCTAGCAGTGCCACAAAAACACCAGAAAACCCTTTTTATTGTTGTCCAATGCTCCTTCCCTGGTTTTGACATATACCTGCTCAAAACTCGCAATGCATGTGCAATTCCCAGTCTAGTACAAACCATTGCATACATCAAACTGCCAACTACACTCACATATGGAACACGAGACATGTCCTCCTCCTCTTCTTTTGTATTGGGACACCGTTCCGCAAATAACTTTACACCAACAGGAATAGGAAACTTGACCGGTTTACATTCCTTCATATTAAACCTCTGCAATATTGTCTCGACATATTTTCTCTAATTTAACCAGAGTTTCCTCTTTTTCTGATCTCTTTTATTTTCCATGCCCAAAATGAAATTTGAAGCACCAAGATCCTTCATGTCAAATTTAGAGGACACCTAAGTTTTCACATCCTAGATAATCTCCTTGTTGTTTCCTATTAGCAACATGTCATCCACATACAAGACCAAATAAATCAAATGATCACCAATTAATTTAAAATACACACAATGATCCTCTTTGCTTCTTGTGAAGCCAAGTCCCGACATATAAGTATCAAATTTTTTATACCACACCCTTGGTGATTGTTTTAAACCATACAAGGACTTTTTCAGCTTGTATACCAGCTTCTTCTTTCCCTTCATAGCATAACCTTCTGGTTTCTTCATATAGATTTCTTCTTCCAGATCCCCATGTATGAATGTTGTCTTCACATCAATATGTTCTACTTTAAAATCAAATGAAGCAACAACAGATAACATAAATATTATAGAGGTTAACTTGGCAACGGGAGAAAAAATCTCACCAAAATCAATTCCCTCAACCTAGGAATAACCCTTTGCTACTAACCGACTTTATATTTCTCCACTTTTCCTTCTTCATTCAAATTCTTTTTAAATACCCATTTGTTACCAATGGGATTTCTTCCAGTCGGAAACTCCACTAGATCCCAAGCCTTATTCTTATCCAAAGCTTCCATTTCTTCGTCCATGGCCCTTTTCCATAGATTTCCATCCTATGAATCCACTGCCTCCCTGACAGTTCTAGGATCATCATCAATAATATACAAAGAAAAATTTGAATGGAAATCAAATGGAGTATACCTTTCTGGTAGCCTTCTTTCTCGAACCGATCTCCTCAATACTGGAGTATGAGGATCTTCTTCTTATGATTCCTATTCTTCTGTAGAGTATGACTCATCATCCTTTAAATCAAACTCTATTTTCTATGGTTCTTCCTTACTTGGTAGGACTTCCTGTTTAACAACATCCTTCATTTATCAAAATAACACATCTCAACTATACATTACCTTCTTAGTTTCTGGGTTCTAAAGATTATAACCTTTGAGACCATATTTATATCCAATAAAGATATGCTTTTCAACCTTCTTATCTATCTTACTCATGTTTTCCTTTGGAACATGAACATATGCATAAGAGCCAAATACCTTGATATATGTGAGAGAAGGTTTCTTACCAGTCCATACCTCTTGTGGTGTCTTGCCTTGCAGCACTGATGAGGGTGATCTGTTGACCAAGTAACATGCAATACCCACTGCCTATGCCCATAATTATTGACCTAACCTGGTACCACTGAGCATGCACTTTGTTTTTCCAAACAACATCCTATTCATCCTTTCTGTAACTCGATTCTGTTGAGGTGTATATGGAGTAGTATTCTGCCTTGGTATACCTCACTTCTTATATAATTATTCAAATTCATTCCTGTAGAACTCTCTTCCATTATCTGTCCTCAACACCTTAATTATTTTCTCTGTTTGATTCTCAACAAGAACCTCAAACTCTTTAAACCTGTCAAAGACTTCATATTTCTTCTGAAGAAAATATATCCAAGTATTCCTTGAGAATTCATCTATAAATGAGACATAGTACATAGATTTTCCCATTGATGGGACCAATACAATTCCAAAACCATCACTGTGAACTAGCTGTAAAATTCCTTCTGCCCTCGTTGCACCAGAAGGGAATTTGACCCAATTCTTCTTCCCATATACACAATGTTCATAGAAATCAAAATCCAGAGAGCAGTTAGACATACCTTCAACCATACCTTTACCATGTAGTAGTCAAATACCCTTCTCTCTGATATGCCCCAGTCCTTGATGCCAGAACATAACCTTTTCTCCAAAGACTATAGGAGTTCTTTCTTCTTCAAATCCAATATCAAGGATAATGGAACTATTACACCCATCACTAATAGTGCTTCCTTTCATCTTATACGGAGTTCCAAACCGAACTCCTTTCAACAACACCATTGCTCCTCGAACCATCCTGCAGGTTTCCTTTTCAAATATTGTTTTTACCCATGCATCGTCCATTTTTCTTACAAAAATCAAGTTTCTGGCCAAACCTGGGATGTGCAGAACACCAGACAATATTCTAATCCCTCCATATATGAGCCTCAACTTGAATTTTCCTCGTCCTGTGATTTTGGTTTTCGAGTCATCACCTAAGAAAACATTACCTCCATCATACCTTTCATATTCACAGAACCACTCCCTGTGGAAAGTCATACGGAAGGATGCACCCGAGTCAACCAACCATGCCTCATGATATGCATGTGTGCTTGAAGAATACAAGTACACATCCCCTCCTTCTTCCTTGGAGGTCTTTTCTTCTGTAGAAGGAGATTATTAAGATCCCTTCTTTTTCTCAACTTTGGATCTACAATGCTTCTTGTAGTGCCCTTATTTTCCACATCTACAACATACCTTTAGAAACTTTCCAGGAGATTTAGATCTACCCTTAGACTTAGACCCCCCACTTGAGAACATAGATCTATTTCTTTCTTGAGAGCTTCCTCTTGAAAATAATGCACATGTTCTCTATCCTTCCATGTTCTTCCATCTCATCTCCTCGGACAACAAGGATGAGACTACTGTATCAAAATTCAAGGAAGTTGTATTACTACCTATGGCCACAACCAGACTATCCCACGAGTCTGGTAAAGAACATGGTAAACTGATACACTTATATTCATCTAAAATTTTAATCTCAAAAAATACTTACTGACTTACCACAATACTGAAGGTGTTCAAATGCTCTGCCACTAAGTCTCCATATCCCATCCTCAGGTTATACATATTCTTTCTCAGGAATAATTTATTTACTAGGAACTTAGACTGATACAACTTCCCCAACTTATCCCATAAATCTTTGGTTGTATCTTCCTCTGAGACATTCAGTAATACTGAATCTAAGAGACAGAGTCGGATTATGCTCTTTGCCTTTGGATCAAACTTTTTCCAGTCATCTGCTAAAGTTCTTGTAGGTGCAGTACCTGGATCTACCACAATCCACTAATCTTTGTCCACCAACAACTCATCTTGAGCTTTCACAACTCAAAACTTTTCCCATTAAACTTCTCGATCTCCATTTTCAAATTGCTCGCCATTTCTTTTCACCTGAAAAATCAATACCACAGATCTCCCACTGTAACAAGGCTTATCACAATCTTGAGAAAAAACCTTGACCATAAAGGCGTCCCCCTGAAGCCAACCTTGCTCTGATACCAAATGTAGATTTTAACCTTGTATAATATTTACTGCAAATAGATTTTCAGTAAAGAACATAAAATATACAATGGAAAATACAAACATTACCCAGATATTTTTCCCCTAGAAACCCAAACTGGGAAAACCAACATATTCTATATTCATTCATAGTGATACATTGTTTACAATACAATATACATATAGGAGTGAGAGGCATACAAAACCCTAACCCAATGACATGGATTAGTCAACAACCCTAATTCCTTAACCGAAAATAGAAAACCATCGTCAAAAAACCATGTGCCGAAAAACCGCTCAACAATGGACATAAAAATTGAGGCAACATGAAAAACGAGGCAAAAATGTGACACGTTTCCAAAGGAAAAAAACATTTTTCGAGGGTGTTGCCCCCGAATCCCCGCATGGGGGGATTTTTCCCCCCTGCAAACCTGGTGCAATGTAGACACTACTACTTGTGCAAAGAATATAACACATACCCAAGAGAAAGTTGATCTCACTATGCTTGAGTGTTCCCAATAGTCGAGGTGCAGAGAAGACACATAGATAACTAGCTCAATGGCAATTTGTTTGTGACTACACAAGGTGGCACAAGACTTAACAAGAAAGTGTTATCTCCCTCCCCTTGAAGAACTTGGAAAGACTCTTATCACATAACAGCTAATAGAGAAAGTACAATAGAGTACAAGTCGCAGGCGAGAGGTAATTGAGTCAGCCTCCAAGGAAAAAACAAACTTGATTGAACAACACCTTCATTCAACCCACCAAAGTCTGCACCATGATCCAAGCATTCATGGCTACTCTAGTGAAAGATATGTAGACTCTCAATGACAACACAACCATGCATAAGGATTCTCTCAAGGAATTGGCATATTGCTAGGTCATATAACTTTATGATCAGTTAGAGATTTGGAGTTCCTAAATTCGAGATAAGAGCACATAGATAATGCATAACAACAAGTTCAAATTTGTTGTCAACTACATCCTATTTCACCAGGTGACCGCGCCCTATGACCAGGATTTATTCAATTTGGCGCTTTAACTCATCACCACTTTACATATGACCTTGACCTATGACCGAGGGAAACCACCCACGTACCTTATCCAAGTACTTAACAAAATAAATAGTTGGGTTATAATCAACAATTAAGTTGATAACTTGCGTCCATTTTTCACGTTTCGGTTTGTGTTGACTCTAGTCAACAGTAACAAAATGTGAATTAAATGTGGATCGTTCGATCCAATAGACGGTGGACGTGACAAAATATAAGGTGGATTTGAGTTGAGGCTTTGGTTATGGCCCTATCAATTAACCATCGTGCTACTTTAAATGTGAAACGGATTAGGACTATCCAATTTTCTTTCTCTCAATCTGATCAAGCAATCTGCGATCAATCTTTGATGTTCAGTGTCGATCCATATATTTTATGATTCATGTGGCTAGGTTCAATGATATAACGATCACAAACGATACAAATTGACGATCTCTATCAACTCAATCATTGTTGGAACAGGGGCAGACCCAGGGTTCAACACTACAACAACGTACCAACAAAACCCTAACTACTGGCCCTTTCGGCAACACCTGTGAAGTAGATGAAGTCTCACTCGAGGTAGAGGCAAGGGTGGTTGCAGGACTCAGATGTCTTCAACCTTAGCTGGGACACATATCTGTGATTCTAACACTTAACAGAGCACTCAGTAGTTAACATCCATCAATATCCATTCTTAGTTACAGCACAATTAAACGCTAATTACATAGTATTCATATCTAAGGTATTTAAGCACTAAGCATATGTACATGAGTCATATCTAACATCCATCAATATTATTAAGCACTAAGCATCAACAAATCATTCATCTATATTAAATCCCTAAGCAAGTAAACACAAAACACATCAATACATCACACAAAGCATAACAACACAACATGTACATGGTTCACCCTCACCCTGGGGTTACCTCCACCAACTCTTCTCTTCTTTATTATCTTTGGTCAATCTTCTTATAGGCACATAGCATCCAAGTTATACTCCTTAGAAGACAGGAGATCTACGTGCACTCCGCCAGATCCTCCTTCTTCTAGCTAGGGTACATCACCAAGCCTTCACACAACCTCTTACAATTACTTTCACTTAGCCTTGCAAGCCTCACACAGTATGCACAAAGCACTTACAACTCTTGATCACATAGATCTAATTCTAGCACTTAGCACATTGGCCTACTAGGTCTCTTCTTCCTCTTTTCTTAAATCGCTTAGCTACTTATTTATACATTAAAAAATAGGCCTAAACATGGGTAAACTCATGGGCCGACATCCCATACCCATTACTTATTTTCAAATCCCAAAAAGGGCCCAAAAAGGGGCCGAGATCCCGTGATTTCCACTTTTTCTTGCACTCCAACTTTGACAGCCTGTCGAAGTCCCAAAATTAGGTTGAACATGACCAAGAATCCTCAAAACTTGGTCAAGGGCCAATAGGCCCCCAACACTCACTTGTGACTCGTCCCGAGTCACTCTGATCTGATTAGTTATTCTTCAAAATCCTCAATCTTGCCTCAAGTTGCTTCGACTTGTTGTTGTGCCACATCCTCCTATTCATTGAACTCTTGTATGACTGCTTTGTTGATAGGTCCCTCTAGGCGTTGTTCAGCTGTAGTGATGACTTGTTCCAATTCTGCTCCTCGGCCTTCGATCTCTGTGAAAAAATGGTAAGCCTCATCCTGTATAGGTTGGAGCCTCTGAGTTACTTGCATAACTCTGCTCTGAATAGTGTGGACCTACTGCTAGGTAGTGCACTGCTCTTGGGATCGCTTCATTCTTTCCATAGTTGACAGGGGCTTCAACTGCGCCTGTATTGTCTCTGCATGATACTTCGCCTCCTAGAGTTGCGACTCCAGTGCTTTCAGTTCTGGATTCTTAGTGTGTTTCTCATAGGTTTGGGCACTATGATCACTTAGTTTATTGAATTCCATGGAAAAGACTTTTATTCTTTCAAGTGCACTGTGAGCAGTTGCTTCTCTTTGATCCCTTACATCTTGTGGGGTGTCGGGTACAGTGTGCAGCTCTAAGTCTGTTATTCGTTGTTGTAGCTACTAGATAGCTTATGCGAGATTCTCTAATTAATTCCTGACTCAATATTATGCCTTTGTTTCTAATCCCATCACAAAGCGAGGTGCTTTGTTGACTGCTTCCTTCACTTCGAGTTGCTCTGCAAGAAACTGTTCTTTTTCTTGTTGCATCTGTGCTTTCTCTTCTTCAAATTTTTCTTGGAGAGCAACCTTCTCATGTTTTTCAACTCTGCGTTGTTCTACGATTATGCCTTGCACTTGCTTCAAGGCCTAGGTGGCTTGTTCTGTTTCTTCTTGAGCACTACGAAGGCGAGCTTCTACCGCATCAGCTAGTCGGTGGAGTTGGGTTGGCTCATCTCCCAACGTTGGTTCTTCTGATGGAAGGGGTGTAGTGGAGACTGTTTGATTGGAATAAAGGGTATGTTGTACCCCTCAAAATTTGACCTTAATTTTGTTGTACATTTCCTCCTTCTTAGCTTCTTGTTTCTCCATGATTTCCAGCGAAGCATCGTTTAGAGCTACGATGATGAAGTCAAAATCATCGGTAGTAAGCACAGTCTTCATCTTGGTCACAGTGGCTTTCGATTTCTTTTGGGAAGAATGTTTCGGGGGAGAAAACTTCCTCTTCTTCAGGGGGTCAACCTCGTCTCTAGGCGGTGTTACTTCACCTTGCTTATGTTCAACTCCTTTTCCATTTATTTCTTCTACTTCGTCATCACCCCCTCGGTCAGGTGATACTGAAGAAGTCTTTCCTGAGGCACTGCTTAAATATTGGGCTTCTTCGGGCTTCTTTGTTCTGATGGGTCTAGGTGTATCATGTTCTTTTCGCATGGTATCTAGGCTACCAAGGTCAGACATCTTTTCAGGGTTTGTCGAAATAAGGAGGTATGCCGACCAATCCTTAGTGATCTCCTCAAGGTCTTATTTCGTGAGCTTGTAGTACGACTGAAGTTGCTCCTTATGTTCATCGGCTCACGCTGTAATGTAGATGAAGTGTCGATCTGCAAAGAACTTCATCAAGGGTCGAAACCTCTGTAAGGTGTTCAGATTCATGAGAGGTTCAACTTCGATGGCTCTCTTCAACTGAAGGTAATATGTATGAAAAACGACATTAAACTGCCACTGTTTATTCATATCACTCGAGTACTAGAGTGTGGTGAACTTCGTAGCAAGCAAATATAACGGTTCAATATCCCAGAAGTTCACACCTTCCAGCATCTCCCAGGAAACAAAGGTGATGAGGATCAGGAGCCACCTAAAGTGAAACTCGTAGCCCTGATCCCGTGCTTCGTGGTAGTCTAGTACTTCGCCCAGTTCATATGTAGACCTTCCACGTGCTTCCCTACAAGGTCAATGACAAATCCTGTGACCTTCGTGGGTTGGTTCTTCCTTACTAACTTTCTGGCTATTAACCGGCAGGCTAGGTGCACTGCACCATTCTGGATGGAGGCTACCTTGTAGTCTCGCATCCCCTTTTCAAAATCGTCGTATGTATCCTTGATATTCTGTGCTAGTGCGCGATCTATGGCTTTTCCTGGATAGAACTCATGTGGGTCGGGTCCTTTCATACTTAATCTGGTGATCCCATGGATCAACTTCGAATCGACTGTGATACAACGGTCTAGCCATAAGTAGCCTCCATGCTAACATGAAAGAAATAACTTGACACATGCGTTGACTTCCTGGTGCCTTCCAAAATGTGGGACTTTCATCACGTTTAATAGGGTGGACTGCGCAAGGTTCATCATCCACGGTTGGGGGATTATCTTTGAGTTCTTCCCCTTCGTCCTTGTTAGGTACTTATACAGGGCGAGCATGTTATAGTTCTTGCGATCTTCGAGGTTGAAGTCACTGAACTTCAATGCTGCGATCTTGTCCTATTGTGCTTGAACTATGTGTATCCCCTTCGGGAGGTATGCAGTAACCATGGAGTACTCGAAATATCTTGGCACACTATCACGACTCACCACACCGTCCAGAGGCGGGATGTAGTCGGGAAATATGGACGAGATCAGCTTCGCATTGGCTAGGTCATCTCTATGTTTGGTTCTCTTTTCCGCTGATGGTCGGGATGGTACAGCTCCACGAGCAGTCGATGGAGAGGCTTGCACTCCTCTCATCGATGACACTTGAATTCTTGCAAACATTGCTCTTTCAAACATTGCTCTTTCAAACATTACTCTTTCAGTCATTAGGTCAATGAGAACTTCTTCAACAATTTTCTTTGCAGCGCTAAGCTCATCCGACATGCACGCTCATGGTTGAATATCTCAGGTTTGAAGAGTAACTTCTCAATGCAACGGGATAGATGGAAATAGCGCGATGATCACTGTGTGAAATCAACTAATCTATGGGCTCAGATTCACTGTTGGCAAAAGTGTTCTCGTTGTGTGGTGTGATGGGATAAATAGATAACTTGGCACTAGATCTCTGGAAACGGGTGAGAATCCTTCATTAACTCAGTTATGTCCATTATGGCATAGTCCCAATGGTATGGTGGCGAACTTTTTGAACATAAATGTCTTTCTACCCGTTCGGGTTGTCGGTCTAATGGTTATACTATTTCAAATAGCTTTAGTGCTTCACCATGGCGAAGTGCCCTGTGACACAGTTCTAATATACCGACAAAGTTCCAATTTTTCAAATTTTTCTTCTGCGAAGTTCCCTCTAGAACCTTCTGTAACTTTTCGATGTTAGCTCTCTTCTTACTTATTTTTCTATCCTTCTTTCCAGTGAGTTTTGTCTTGGAATTCCTTTTTCCATTCTCATCCTTATCTTCTTTTGGCAGAGTAACTTCACGTTGGTGAGATTCTTTCCTAGAAATCAGGGGTAATACTTCATCTATATCTGGAATAGGTACTTCAGTCTTTTACAGGTCTTCTAGTGTTCTTCCTACTTCGACATCCAAGTCTCTGGTTTCAAACAACTTTGTTCGGTTCTCTTGTTCTTCAATCAAGTGTGTGATCCTCCTAGTCATGAAATCTTTCAACTCTTGCTTCTTCTACTCTAAGACTTCTTCTTCTTTCCTTCTAGCCTGATCTCCTTCAATCCAAGGTTTTCCTAGTAACATAGCAAATGGAGCGTTGTTCTCAATAAATTTAACAACTTCAAATTCTTCCTCCGTCGAAGTTCCATGAGCACTCATAGATATCTATGTAAGTCTTCCACATAGGGTTATCATCTTTCCTCTGAATAATCCTATTCCTCCCAATGAAGGAATCATAGAAGGCTCCCCTAAAATTTCCCAAGTTCTTTTTGTCATGATATTCACCTGTGTTTCCTCATCCAGAACATAGTCAATGTCGAAGTCTTCTATTCTTGCTTCAATGCACTCTTTTTCTTTGAAGATCTCTGATAAGCTGATATGTCAGTGGTCATTTAGGGTTTGTTTCATCTATAGCAATGCTTTCTCTGATTGAGCTTTTTCCATAGTCTCAATTGCTTGATTTTCTCGTGGTATTCTTGTCTCATATTCATCCTTTCAACCTTATCAATCATTCTAGGGAAATCCAATATTTCATGGTCCATAGCTTTGCAACAGAGGTAACTAGATCTTCTTCCTAGGCTTTCCTTATCAAGATGTCTTGGTCTTCTACAACTGTAACAAAGGGTTAATCCTCTCTTTCTCTTAAATGATCCCCAACTTCTCCTGTACTGCGTGCTAGGATCATGGTAGCTAACCTGCAACAAATTCTTTCTAGGGTCCTACATCCATTTTTTAGTCAAAACATTCTCTCTAGGCATAGGTATAACATATCTTTCACTATTCTTATCATATCTACTCATATCAAATCTTCTTTCATCTATCGGCGCCCTAGTTTTCAAGCTAGGACAAATCTTATCAAACATACCTAGATCCATACTTTAGACACCAAATTTCCACTAATCTTATCTTCAGCAAAGCACAAAGCTTCTAGATCTAAAACTTTTCACTATTCTTACCTCTATCAGAGCACAAAGCATTCAGATCTTACCTCTTTTCTTCAAATATGGCTTATTTTCTTAGCACAGATCTTCACAGATCAAGTATAATACTGCGCACTAGAGCGACAGCTCTATGCACAGAGATTTCACAATTTCAGGCCAAATCTTCGCACAAAGCTTCTTTTTCCTCAGTTCCCAACAATCACAGTTTCAGGTCCCAACAATAGAACCATTTATTGGCATAGGGGCATACCTAGGGTTCAACGCTACAACAATGCACCAACAAAACCCTAACTATCGGCCCTTTCGGCAACACCTGTGAAGCAGATGAAGTCTCACCCAAGGTAGAGGCAGGGGTGGTTGTAGGATTCCGATGTTTGCAACCTTAGCTGGGACACAGATCTGTAATTCTAACACTTAACGGAGCACTCAATAGTTAACATCCATCAATATCCATTCTTAGCTACAGTGCAGTTAAACCCTAATTACAGAGTATTCATATCTAAGGTATTTAAGCACTAAGCATTCGTATATGAGTCAGATCTAACATCCATCCATATTATTAATCTCTAAGCATCAACAGATCATTCATCTATATTAAATCACTAAGAAAGTAAACAAAAAACACATCAATACATTGCACAAATCGTAACAACACAACATGTACGTGGTTCACCCCCACCCTGGGGCTACGTCCACCAACTCTTCTCTTCTTTATTATCTTTGGTCAAGCTTCTTACAGGCACATAGCATCCAAGTTCTACTATGTAGAAGACAGGAGATCTACATGCACTCCACCAGATCCCCCTTCTTCTAGCTAGGGTACAACACCAATCCTTCACACAGCCTCTTATAGTTACTTTCACTTAGCCTTGAAAGCCTCACACAGTGTGCACAAATCACTCACAACTCTTGATCACATAGATCCAATTCTAGCACTTAGCACATTGGCCTACTAGTTCTCTTCTTCCTCTTTTCTTACATCACTTAGCTGCTTATTTATACATTACAAAATAGGCCTAAACATGGGTAAACCCATGGGCCGACATCCCATACCCATTACATAATCCTGAATCCAAAAAATGGGTTGAGATCCCTTGATCTACGCTTTGTCTTGCACTCCGCCTTCGATAGCCTGTCGAAGTCCCAAAATTAGGTCGAACATGACCAAGAATCCTCAAAACTTGGTCAAGGGACAACAATCACTCAATAAAATTGCAACATTTTTTCTAATTTATCACATTTATAACGACAATCAGGGCATTGATCCCCCCTTCTTTTAGAAAAAATGGTTACAATCTTCAATTTCTTAAACCCTGTATTTATTCAAATTGATTGGGCGATTATGAATTTTCACTAGTGATCAATGTGCCTTGGGTATTTTCATGATCTCCCATATTCCCTTTCTGATTTTTTTCTAACTATGTTGGGGTCTTGTTGTTGTCATCTTCTATCCACATTCCTTCTCCTGGAAACTGCAAACACCAATCATAATATTTTGACAGTGCATGAGCTTGAAAATATTCATATTTTATGACCATATTGATGAACACAACATATTAAACATTGTGTCTTAATGGTAATCAAATTTAACCAATCCTTTTTGCATCAATGGAAATGACAACACCATATACCCTTTTTGACATCAATGCCAACACCATAACACCATGGTCAACACACAAGAGTATGTCCTCACCAACTTTTACATTGACCAATCCATTTATTGATATCGCTCCAAATGTTTTGAAAGAATGGGCACAATATAAGAAGATGAGAACTATTTTCTTCCCCCTACTTGCAAATAATAGAGAAACTAGGACCCTACTCATTACACTTTTGTAGCATCTTCCAAGTTAATGCTTTGTTTTCCAATTCAATCCACATAAATACAATGGTCTTCTTGGGATCGTTTGTCCTCCAAAATTTTGACCACCAAAGAGCATCTTGTCAATCATTTTAGTACATTGCTATATCCCTAATTTTTTCGTATAGCTACCTCTAGTCCCATTTGTGGCACAAAATAGGGCATGAAGTTCCTGCCTCATCCTTATGTGAGCTCTACTTAAGTCATCCAAATTTCCATTCCATAAAATTTTGTGATCACCTTCTAGCCCTAACACCTATGTATAGTACCAACCATGGTGCTAAAATTTCTTGAGACATGGTATCCAACTTGACTTAGATTAAAGAAAATGTAAGGTACCATATTTATTATAATAGCCGAAAACATAAATATTGGAGAGAATAACAATAGGACAAGACAATAGATAAAACCACATCACTAGAATAATACCTTTTTTGATAGGAAACAATGTTCACTTGCCTCTTCGAGGAGGCAACCTCCAACATAGAAATGCTCTATTACAATAATTCTCAAGAGAAAAACCTTGCATGCCCTCGACTCCTATTTATACTAAATATATATACCAAAAGAACAATCTAGAGGAACATCTTCTAGAAGTGGAATCTTCTATTAGGTCTTCTTACATTTGACTTATTCTTCCTTATTACTAGGCCTTATTAATATTGTCCTTTATTACATGGAAAATATATTATTCTACCTACATGAGGGGCTAGGGAGGTTAGGTCACTAACAACCCCTCCCCCTTAAAAATAGCCTTGTCCTCAAGGCTTGAGATGAGGAAACTGTTGCAGAATGATAGGTGGCTCCCAGGTGGCATATGTTGGAGTTGTATCTTTCCACTGTACTAACACTTCCTTGATGGTGCATTGATAGAGACGATACTCACGTTTGTGCAAGAATGTTTGTGGCTGCAACCAGATGGATCCTTCTTCATCCAACTCGGGAAGAATGGTTTGAGTTTTGCACTTAGTTCCAGCCACCTTATTTAAGGAGACATGAAAAACAATATGGAGATTATAATGACTAAGAAAAGATAATTGATAGGCCACCTATATCATGTTCTTGAGAACTTTATAAGGACCATAAAATTTGGACGTCAGTTTCTGACAATGGTTGGCCTTGAGTGAAGTCTTCTTATAAGGTTGCAGTGAAAGAAACACCTTGTCCCCTTCAACAAACTGACATTTTGAGCGACCTTGATTTGCTTGTTTCTTCATGCAATTCTGAGACATGACCAAATTCTCTTTAAGGGTATGGAGAATATCCCCTCAAATTGTAAGATTTTGGTCAACCACCTGGAACTTCGAGACATCGAGCATGTATGAGAGAATTGAAGGTGGATCTTGTCCATATACTTCTTCAAAAGGAGTCATTCAAGTAGATGTATGGTAAGAAGTGTTGTACCACCATTCAACTAGTGGTAACCATTGAGTCCACTGATTTTTCCTTCTAGATGCGAAAATCCTCAAATATGTTTCCAAACATTTGTTAACAACTTCAATTTGACCAGCAATCTGGGGATCATAGGAAGTGTTGAGATGCAATTAGGTTCCCTGTATCCTAAACAATTCAAAAGTGGGATCTCTACCATAAATAATAGAATGAGGCATGGCATGAAACTTAAAGACATGATCCATGAAAATTAGAGCCACAATGGAGGTGGTAAATGGGTGTTGAAGAGAACATAAATGAGCATACTTGGAAAGACAATCAACTACCACCATGATGACTAACTTATTTCCCGATTTAGGTAAGACAACAATGAAATCCATAAATACATCCCTCCAAATAGCGAGTGGAATTAGAAATGGTTGTAGTGTGTGAGGGGCTTTGACCATTTCTCCCTTGTTGCATTGACAAACATCACATTCTTCCACAAAAGTGTGAATTTTGTATTTCATACCATCCCAAAAAAAGAACGTTGGACCCTGTTGTAGGTTTTGGTAAACCCCGAGTGCCCAGCTGTGGGTGTAGCATGAATCTCAAAAATCATCGTGGATTTAATCTGTGACTGTTTACTTAAATACAAATGGCCTTTGTAGCGAATATCATCATTGTATCAAGAGTACCCTGGGAAAAATGGAGAATTGGCTTGCAATTTTTGGATTAGACGTGAAATTTTGGGATCTTGCAGCCATTCCTAGCGAACAACTTGGAGTCAATTTGGTACAATGAGAGAGAGAGAAAAAAGGGACCCTTCATCTTCATATTTTCTTGAAAGAGAATTAGCAACCAAATTATTTTTTCCTTTCTTGTAAATTATCTCATAATCATATCCAGATAGCTTAGTCACCCATTTTTTTTCTCTGAGGATGAAGGATGTTTCTCTATAAAATACTTGAGGCCTCGATAATATGTATTAATTTGGAAGAGTTTCCCTAATAAATAAGGGTGTCAGAGATCCACTGCATTTAGAATAGCCAATATTTCCTTTTCATATATTTATTGGTCCAAGTTGTTTGATGGTAAAGGAAAAAGGCTGGCCGTATTTCATAAGGATTTCTCCAATTCCTCTTCCGGAAGCATCACATTATAGGACAAAGGTCTTTGTGAAGTCAAGAAGGTACATGATAGGAGTGGTGCACATAGCTACCTTCAATTCTTGAAAGGTGTGATCAACTACTGGAGTCCAAGTGAAAGAATTATTTTTAAGGAGAGCAGTGAGAGGCGTTGCAATTTTTCCATAATTCTTAACAAACTTGTGATAATATATTGTTAAACCTATAAAACCACACAATATTTTGAGAGTCTTGGGGAAAATCCAATCCTGTATAGCTTGAATCTTCTTAGGATCCACCCCGACACCCACCTTGCCAACAATATGACCCAAGTACTCATCTTTCGAGGCTCCAAAATCACATTTAGAATGTTTGAGGAAAATTTGGTGCTGAGAGAGTAGATCAAGAACTCGATCCACATGAGCAAGATGCATTGTCTAGGTTTTACTATAAATGAGAATATCATCAAGTAAAACTAAGACAAAATGACAAAAAAAAGGACAAAAGACATGATTCATGAGGCATGACCAAGAACTCATAGTGGCCCTCATGAGTTCAAAATGTAGTTTTAGGAATGTCTGCCTCTTTCATACGTATCTAGTGGTGGCCAAAAAAAAGATCAAGTTTAGTAAAGGACTGGGCACAACTTAATTCATCCAAGAGATCATCAATGACAGGAATGGAAAAATTGTCTTTGATGGTGAGTTTGTTGAGGGAGTGAAACTCAAGACACATGCACCAAGATCCTTCTTTCTTAAGTACCATGAGCATAGGATAAGAATAAGGGCTAGTACTAGGACGAAAAATGCTTGCGGTGAGAAATTCTTGAACAATTTTCTCAATTTCATTTTTATGGGAAAAGGGGTGATGATAGGGATGAACATTGCGAGGAAGGTTTCCAGGGATGAGTGGAAATGAATGATCATGAACACCACGAGAAGGAGGAAGTCCCTGGGAGTGGAAAAAACAACTTGATGTTTGGAGAGGATGGATTGGAGGTCAAGAGGCATAGAGGGTGTCTCAGTGGCATGAATGGAATGGAGTTGTGAAATAATGTCAGAATGAACTTTTTTGAGGAGATTTTCCATGCAATTGGAAATGATGATCTCAGGGGAACTTGATGTGATTCCTTGGAACTTATACTTTTGGTCCTCTTGGTTGAATTGCATGGTTAATTCCTTAAATCCATGGGAATGGGGCCCAAATTCCTTAGCCATTTGGCACCCAACACAATGTCACAACCACTCATGTCAATAGAAAAAGTATGAGATTTCATGTGGTACTGATAAAATTTGGAGACACACATTTTCACAACACCCCCCACATTTCATGGAATTGCCATTAGAAATCATGATTTGAAAGTTGTTGAATGCTCGAATATAGAAATTATTTTCTTGGGAAATGCAATGATGAATAAAATTATGGGTGCTTCCACTGTCAACAAGGATGATGACCTTCCTATGCTTAATTTAACCAATTATCTTGAGGGTTTGGGGAGCAAAGAAGCCAGTGAGAGCGTTCAGGGAAATGATTGATTGAACTTCTGGAGGGTTCAGGTGACTCGACCATAGGGGGAGCCTCGACATATTCTTTAAGAACATCCTCAGAGATGGCCATAAAAATATTTTGTTCATTACAATTGTGCCTAGGAAAATATTTGTCATCACAATTATAACGAAGGCCCTTGAGTTGTCATTCATCCATTTCTTCCCAGGTCAAGTTTTGGATCTTTAGTGGAGCAGAAGGAGGAGTGGGAGTGACTGGTTTAGGGCGAGGAATAAAGGGAGGTTTTCTAATTTGATAAGAGACAACCCATTTTTCTTCCTTAGTTCTTTTAGTAGCTTCCACCCACCTTTGAGGGTGAGCCATGAGGATGTGGGCACGGATCTCATCCTTGAGACCACTGATAAAGAATTTTTGGAAAAAAGTATCATACATGCCCTCTATGTTGAAATCCAATCGCTCTAAAGAAACTATAAGGTATTCCACTGTATTCCAGATTGTTTCAAAATTTTCAAACGACTAAATGGTGGGTGTTAGTGTCAAAGTGTTCATAAATCTCATAAACAAATTGTGTCCAAGCCACATACCCTTGGAAAGAATTTTTTCTCCACTGCCACCATTTTCAATGTTCCGGATCTAGATGTATAACACCATACCAGAGTTTGGCCAACTCATTTGTAATGTCGTATAAAGAGAAATAGTGTTCCATTTGAGTGACCCATCTTGTGGGATCTGATCCATCAAATTTGTTCACCTCCACACGAGGGGGACGTAGGTCCCACTAAAAGTGGTTGGAAGGAAAAGAGGTGGACTTAGAGGATTCATGACCTCCAGGGTTATAAGGTGTGGAAGAAGAGAAAATATATGGGGTGGGATTAAGCAAGGAGGTCAAATTTTTCACTACGTCCTGACATTGCTAACACATGACGGTCAATTGAGTGATGGATGTGGGAAGTGATTTGAGCAGAGAAAGCCAAGAGTTGAGGTTACCAATACTAGAAGTAATGGAATAAATATCAATCTGTGTTTGGTCATTAGCTTTGTCCAAGGAGGTGACATGTTCTTCCCAATCTTAGCTATGAGTGTGGGCCATGGGGATGGGACAGGTGGAAAGTGGGACCACATAGAAAGAGGTTACTAGTGAATGGTACCACTATGATCAGTGAAAATAGAGGAATTCAATGGGATAGATGCCAAATAGGGGTGTCGGGAAGGGGTCGAGTCCACGAGATTTTTTTTTTTCTAAAAAATGATAGGCATGACTGCGATCAGGGAAAAGAGAGGAATCCAATGGGACATGTCTCAAATAATGGTGCAGGAAGGATCCATAACTTTTTATTTTTCAACTCATGTGAAGTTATACTCATATATGAATAATACTTCAGTGACGAAATGGACAAATTCTTTGTAGGAAGTATTGTGTAGGAATTTTGCAACCATAATGTAGGAGGTACAGTTGCACACCAGTAGATCTTGTTTGTTTTGTTTCGGATTTCGTCCCAAGGGTTATGGTCTTCAAGGTTTTTACAGACAAGGGTTTTCCTTGTGTTATAGCTCTTTGATATACGTGCGGGGTCCAACAGTAGTACTCGTCCCAATATCTCAGGGCACCAACTAAGGAGGCTAGACCCTTCCCTTAATCGTACTACCCAACTAACCAGGTACTAGACAATATCTTCCTGAGTGTTGTTCTCGATGGCACTATAACAGTCATGTGGTCGATTGGTTTATCTACAGAGGACTTCATGATATCTAGGTCGATCTGTGTACAGGTGTTCTCTGATGGGATACCGCTCGAAGGTGTACCAATAGGGGTTACAAGGGTGGCCAACAATGTGCGCTTAAATACCACTTGTATTTCTTGTGTGTATGCTTCCCCGATCATCGATTTATGCATTGAATGACATATATCTATAGTATTAAGATGCTAGAATAAATATCTACCTTGAAAAAAAATAACCCATAATTTTCTACCAGGCAAAGTGCTCTGATACCACTTGTAAGGTAATAGATCTATTCTAATAGAAGAAAACACAAATATTACAAATAATAACAACATAAAAACACAATAGATGAAACCATAGCATAATAATAATACATTTATTGATAGGAAACGATGTCCACTTGCCTCTTTGAGGGGGACACCCCCAGAAGAGCAATGCTCTATTACAATAATTCTCAAGACAAAAAAAATCCATGCCCTCAACTCCTATTTATACTAAATCCATCTACCAAAAGAACAATCTAGAGGAAGATCTTCTAGAAGCGGAAGATTATATTAGGTCTTCTTACATTTGACTTATTCTTCCTTATTACATGGAGAATATATGATTCTACCTATGTGAGGGGTTAGGGAGGTTAGGTCCCTAACAAAAACCTAATTCTTTTAATTTTAAATCAAATCAAAAGGAAGGAGAACACAATTGCATCTTCTCCAATCCATACATATGTGTGATTACCAACTCTCTAAAATAGATAGGACCCAATAACAAGAAAAGAATATACTAATTATTTCCAGTAATTTGAAACATTTTTTATGGATTTTCCTTTCACTTCTAATCCAATCTAGCAAAATGGATAGAGAAATATATGGACCATACACATTATTGATGGGCCATATGCATCTTTCGATGGGTCATATAAACTTGACTTGGAGTAATTAAACCTAATTATGGTAATTTTAAATCAAATAAGAAGGAAGAAAAACAATATTTCTACAACCCATAATTGCATCTTCTCCAAGCCATACCTATTTTCCATTACCAACCAATTAATTAATTAATTAATCATATTTTCCATTACCAATGCAATGAGATTCCATTGAACTGAAATATATTGTAGTATACAATGTCCTTAGTTTGTATTTGTGCATATCTTGAATCATTCACCAATTAATTGATGTGTTTATTAATTGATCTTGAAAATCAAATCATGTCCAATGTTCGGTTAATTGCAAAAACTATAACTTTTAGACCAATTATCTAATTGGGTGAATAAGTTTGAGATTCATAGTGAAAGAGTCATTGCACATATCCATCTACTTGACCAAGATCCTATGGGCATCCCCTAGACCATTAATAATCCTTGCAACCATCCACAGGGCCATACACAGGTGTACAAACATTGTATAGACTATACACATTAATAATTGGCCATATGCAACTTTCAATGGGTCATACCAACTTGACATAGAGTAAATAAACCTAATTCTTGTAATTTTGAATCAAATTAGGAGGAAGAAAAACAGCATAGCTACAACCCATAATTTCATATTCTCCAATCCATAACTATACCATTACCAACTCTATAAGATATATAAGACCCAATAACAGGAAAATCATATACCAATTCTTTCCACCAATTCAAAACATTTCTTATGATTTTTACATTCACTTCTAATCCAATCCATAAAAGTGCATAGAGAAATATACTTTTGAATTATAATAATTTTCCACAAACAATAATTTGAGACCAGATTCTAAAGAGATTGAGACAAAATCATAAATATGTTATAAACTCGAACCTCCCAACTAATCCTTTGTCTTGGCTAAGGATTAACATTTTCTAAGATGTTTACCCACCTTATCGATATATATGAATTACTTCTAATATAAAATTGAAAAGAGTTAGTCTCCCCCCTTGGAAAGTCATCAATTATACTAGAAATTGTTTCTCTTTGAAACTTATCCAAAATCCAACCCAATCTCTTTTACCATACCCATTTGGTTTGAGAACAAAACCTAAGTTCTTTAAACCCTCTTGCATATGTTATGTCCTAAATGGAAATAGTGTAA
The DNA here is from genome assembly GCA_000966675.3 of Picea glauca. Lineage (NCBI taxonomy): Eukaryota > Viridiplantae > Streptophyta > Pinopsida > Pinales > Pinaceae > Picea > Picea glauca. The sequence goes on along the minus strand of JZKD02S0970252.1, from coordinate 127,085 downwards.
GATTTGGCTGAAAATCCACCCAAGAATTCAAATAAATGAAGGAAAGAAAATCTAGAAATCATAAATGAGAAAGAATAAATTGTATTCTATTCAATATAATGCAGAGCATACAATGAAAATGATATGCTCATATGAGAGATATGGGTGAGTATATATAGGATTTACCACCCTAGAGACTAAAAACACAATCAATATGGGATAAAGAACTAACTAAGAAAGAAGAAGATAGATAAAGACCCCTATTCACACTAACACCCCCCCTTAAGGTAAACTTAGAGGGGAATGTAAAAAAATATGTGTCCCATCTACAAGGCATGATAAGGTACCCATGTACAAAATATACTCTTAAACAAAAAAGGAAGGAGAAAACCCAGTGGGAAAAAACTCCCCCCATGAGAGGATGTAGCAAGAAGGGCTAAGTGACCTCCCCAGAAGAAATTCATTGCACCCCCAAGAGAGATCGAAGATTTACATACTCGTTCTCAATGATGATTTTGGTGAAGAATTCTACGACTTGCTCTATTGTAGGACAATAGCGCAAATCAATTATCTACTCCTGGATTAGCTCCCTAAGAAAATGTATGTAGATCTCAATGTGTTTGGTCCGCTAATGATGAATCAGGTTCTTTGAGATCTAGATGGTGATCTAGTTGTCACATTAAATTATTGATGGCTTCTGAATCAATGAGTTGTACTTGATGCTTTATGAAAGGACTATGGATCTAAAGATGTAGAAATGTGGGATATCCTGATGTTGTGACCGAATCAATAATGTTTTCACAATAATTGTCAAGATTTTTTTCATAAACCTCCGTAGATTCTTTATCATCTATTCAAATTGTACAAAATCATAATCCCTTATAGCAAATTCAAACACATTTTCAAAGGTCATCATCATAATAGTGTGCAAATATCTAGTCCCATGTATTGTTCCTGCATCATTTGGAATTGATCTCTTTACATCCTTGATTCGAATATTCTAGAACTTGTAGTTTGAAGAACATGTAGATTTGAATGGTCGACATCTTTTGAAGACATTTTGGCATTCCAATAATCATTAAGAAAAACAAAGTATACATTCAATAAAACTAATAATATATTTAAACAAAATATGTGCACACTTGCACACATCGCTTGACCATTGATTTTTTTTTGGATTAAATTCAATTCATACCATTAAACAAATTGATTGGATGATATAAATTAATCGATATAGTGGCTTTTCTAGCACCTTCAACCTGATGATTTTACACATGCCCCTATACAATCATGCTCTTATTTTCCATGTCCAATCTCAAAGAAATTCTAAAAAAGTCTAATGTTTGATTTTTTTAAGGTGAAAAAATAAAAAGAATCATTGTGAGAATTTAAACTAGCATCCATAACCATCTGACCAAATTCATTGTTAATTTATTTCAATCCCTATTTTTTTAGTGAATCATAAATTACATCGAAACATTGTTGAAAAAAATGTGTATCATGTGCACAATCATCACTCATATATGAATGATACTCTTTAATAACACAATGATTATGCATTTTTGTGTATCATTTACATTGATTTATGTATGTCTATATAGAGCATAAACATATATAGACACTTGGTCACACTATATATCTCCTTTTATGGAACACATGTGTAATTCTATGTAAAATCAACCACTAACAAATTGCCCCCAATGGAAAAACTTCATGAGATCGTTTCAAATGTAGGTCTTGCCAACTAGCTCTATGATCTAAAATAGATCTGAACTAAAGGATGGGTGAAAAAATTAGTACATGCAAGCTAATTTGGTGATTAATTAAGGTTAAATAAACTATGAAAGGAAATGTAAATTAAAAATAAATAAGATAGAAGGGAAAAAAAAAATTAGGAGAGAAAACAAGAAGGAATGGAAAATGAAAGGTCATGCTTTTTGGCTTTCCCATTACCCAAACTCTTTCTATTTACTTTTTGGCCTTCCCACTACCCAATCTCTTCCTATTTACTTTTTAATTTCACTCTCAAAGAGTCTTTTTCATGAAGGAGGTGAGGATGCACAAAAGTACTTTACCTTGTAAACTAGAGATTTTCCAAAATAAGTTGAGAAATAATTCAATGTTGGGGTTCGGGTTTCCATGGTGAAATTATGTGTCTTTTTTGTGGTGAAATTTTCTCAGTGGTTACTGGAGATAGAGATCTCTATACAAGACTAAAAACAAAAATTAGATTGTAATTTCTATTGAGTATCCATGTTGGAAAAGTGAGTTTGATATAAATCTCTCATTTATAAATGATAAGTTATGAGATTAATTGAATATTTGACTATGGTGTAGCTACAACTTTGAAGAGAGCCTAGACTCCGCATGGTTAAAGTGAATTGTGAAAGTTTAGAAGACTTAAGGGCCATCAATGTTTAGCTTCAAGAAGGAATAAAGGACCAAGAATGAAGACCTAGGTTTAGATGGTAGAAATAAAAAGGCCTAGGTTTAATTTTATGATTCTTGCACACATAAATATAATCTTTAGTTTTCACTTTTCCATTGAATGACATTTTTTCACCAAACAAGTCCATAATTTTATAATTTTTTTCCAAGTTTCTTGAAATTGAGAAAGATCAAATATTATGAAATATTAGAAATCTGCAATCAATACCAATAGATTCAATATCAATTCTATGTTTTATTTATACCATTTTTCCCTATATTTAAATAGATTTATTAATTTTCTTTTTTAATCTATCTCTATAAATCTTGTGCAAAATAGAAATTTTATATTTTCAAAAGTGCTAAAATATTATTTATCTAAACTAAAACAGTAATTATTTAGATTTTTTAATTTCTTTTTTAATGTATCTCTATAAATCTTGTGCAAAACACAAATTTTATATTTTCAAAAGTGCTAAAATAATATTTATCTTAATTAAAATAGACTTTACAATTATTTCAAGATTACCATTTTAATGAATATAATAATTAAGATCATACGTTTTCTTAAAAAGGTTAAGAATTCAAGCCAATATATTCTCTAAAGAAGTTCAAAGCCAAATTTTAATTTGTAATATATTATTATCATATTCCATGGAATAGATCTCGAAAAAATTGTAATATATTATTATCATATTCCATGGAATAGATCTGGAAAAAATGCATAAATTGTTTGAAATATATAAGAGTAAATCGAGCAACACTGCAGTCTCATGGTTGTGGAGCAAGTGGCTCATGTCTGCATATGGGACAGCAGATTTTTCGACTAAACCATTGGAGAAGGCAGTGTGAATGATAAAG
>JZKD02S0970252.1:100124-110349 GCA_000966675.3 Picea glauca | reverse complement strand
ACATGACTTTTGGCGCTTCATCTCCTAGGGTTAGGTTTTTGGATGTCTATGACTTTTGGCATTCTCGTCTATTGTAAAAAAGGCCTCTAGAGCCTCATTGTAATCATCTTCTCACAAATGCGAGTAGCAACCACATCTCTTCTCAGAGATAAGCTACCAGTGCCCTAGCAAGTTTATTTCCATTCTGTCTGTAAGCATATTTCAGTCATTTGTTATTAATGAAATGAAGCCTTATTTCCGCTGCATCTCTGTGTTTATGTGTATTTCTGTATTTCATTGTGTTCCTACATAAATCCGGATCAAATAAGTTCATGATGTCAGTGTTGTACAGTCCCAGGATCCATTACACAGGCTCCAACAGTGGTGTGCCTAATGGGCCTTCTCCTCTACTCTCTATGTAGCTCTATGCTGTCAAATATGGGAACTTTATGGCATCAGATACATCATGGTCAAAATATTTAAGGCGATCGACTCCTCCTACCATGTTATCTTCGGTCTTCACTCCCTTGGAAATTTTTGGCATCACTATAGACAATTTTGCATTTACGCGATGTACGCCCTATGCACTACTCTTTGCTCGTGCCCTCTTCTTTCCTTGCGGGGACAATACCCCACCCTCTGGTATGGCCTCTTGCTCCGTTTCATGATCTGGCTTTTTCTCTAGGCCCTACTGTGTCGAACTCGTGGTTGGTTCCTCTTATTACAACCATTTCTCCTTGGATGCCTCAGATTTATTTCGTTCGGCGTCCTTTTCCGGCTGCTTGGGATCCTATGCATGTTCTTGCTCCTTGCCCACATGCAATGTGGTTTGCTCGTACTTCGGTGTGTGGATTTCATTCACAACCACCACTGTGGGAATATCGTTTGTTTCGGTTTGTGGCACCTAAGTGATACTCTGTGTGTTTCATCCAGTTATGCTTGGCACTCCAACCTTCGGTGGTGACATGGCAAGGAAATACAAACTACAGGCTTTCAAATCGACAGATGGTAGCGTAAATTTTCACTCTATCGCTCTTCCACTTGGCTCTACGTTCTTATCCTTAGCAAATAACATAATGGGTCAGTTCCCCCCCCTTTTTCGACTTTGTAGTGGGATGGAGAAGTCCCAACTGTGTCGCACTGACAGTTGTCACTTTTTTTCTTTTTTCAGTTCTTCCTTCATGTTATACCTTTCTACCCGTTAAATTCTCTTATGTGCCTAGTTTTTTCGAACCCTGGTTTTCTTCCAATGCACTATTCTGTTCTAGCAGTTCTATTCTATCAAGAGCCTCCAGTGCACCCATCTGTTTTTATTTGTATCCCCTTTTTACTTTTTATGGTTTTTCTTATTTTTATTTGTTTTTCTCATTTTCTCTCCCTTAATTCTACTATAATACACTATATACATATCTTTTTACTACACAGTAACTTTCTAGGTTCTAGGAGGTCAACTGTCCCTATATAGATTTAGTCGAATCCCATTGATCATTCCTCTAAGTTTTGTACCTCCTAAATATGTCAACTATACAACTCCCCCCTCTATGAAAGTCTTCATTTCATATGGTCCCAACCAATGCATTCTGAATTTTCCTGGATGTTGAAGAAATTTACTGTCATACACCAAGACTAGGTCTCCCTCCTTGAAACTCTTCCTTTTAATATGTATGTCATGCCAAGCTTTGTCCCTTTCTTTCTATACTTCTTGGTGAAATCCCGCTAGAATCCTATCTTCTTCCATCTCCATCGGATAACTTTACCTTTCTTGTACTATGCCTCGTTCTGTCATGTTGGTGATTGTTGCTACATGCAGACTAGGTACCAAAAATTCTAATGGCACCACTACTTATTTTCCATACACCAACCTGAATGGTGTCTATCCTGTCAAATTTTTGCATGTAGTCCGATATTCCCATAATACTGCTAGTATCTTCAAATCCCAATCATCCCTATTGACATTGCAGATTTTTTTCAATGCATTCTCTAGGATCTTATTAAATGCTTCCACTATCCCATTTTCTTGAGGGTGATAAGGTGTACTCTTTTGATGATAGACCTCAAAATCCTTAGTCCTAGCCTTGATGGTACTATTGATGAAGTGAGTTCCTTGGTCAATCATCAAAATCCTTGGGAATCCAAATCTAATGATCACTTTCTCAAACAGGAAGTGTGATGTTGTCTCTGCACTACAATATTTTACTAGTGTTTCTTCTTCCCATCTTGTTAAGTACTCTGTCATAGTAATGATATACCTTTCTCCTGACCCCTTTGATGGTGTGTTTATTGGTCCAACAAAGTCTATTTCCCATTTTTCGAATACTTGCAAGGTTACATGTGGTCTTAGGGGCATCTCATCCCATCTATTAGGTTTTCCAACCCTCTGACATACATCACATCTCTGGAAGTAGTCCTTTGCATCTATGTAAATGGTCGGCCAACATAGTACTTCGCGCAATACCTTCTGCACGGTAGATTTTCCTACATAATGTCCTCCATCTATTCCCTCATGAGCCTCTGCTAAAATCCTAGGCCTTCCATGTTCTAGTACACATCTTCTTAAGATGTTGTCTTCGACAATATTGTATAAATGTCATGCAATCAATTGATAGTCTGCAACTCTGACTACCAGATTTTTCTTCTGCACAGTGTTGAATTCTTGTGGCGCATTTCTTGTACTTAAGTACTCAATGATGTCATAAAAATATTCATCAGCTACTTGGACTAAAAATAACTACGCATCAGGGAATTTTTCCTCTAAATTTGTAGGCTCCTATCCATTGGTGATCCTTGATAGGTGATCTGATTTGTTATCACTCCAAGAGTCACTCAAGGTTGTAGGTTGAGTAATATTGGTAACTTAATCAAATGTTCAATGGAATGTATAAAATGGATCAGAAAATGAATAACTCCTTCAATAACTCCATCATTCAAGATACATTGAACATATCCAGACAAGATAAGGCTCTCAAAAGGTATTGATCAGATGGTTTTTAAACTGAGATGGATGGAGAACACTCACTATACCAGCAAGATCATGTATATTAAAAACATAGATGAAAGTCTGATTATAACAAGGAAGAATACTTATAATTCTAGTTTACCAATGGAAAGACAAGATGACAATTATCAGTCATTGAGTAAACAAAGAAATGAACATGAAATTCAATCATAAGTACATAAATATATGAATGAACAGAGGTCTAAACAATAACAGTGAAAGAATCTTATGATTCCAGTATATATATCAAAAGTCTTTACAATAAAAGAGTCTATAAAGATCTCCAAATTCCAATCCCCCAAGCTCCTCCCTTTGGTCCTCTTTATATAGATATTAAATGCTCATATAGATACAAAATATATGGATCTCATAACCTCTTCACCTATCTTTATTTGGTTGAAGAGATCCAACTCAAATCCGAATTTGTGAGGTGGCTAGCAAAAACAGAGTATAAAATTTCTGGAAATATGCTTCTCAAAGATTGACCTATATCTCCCGAATAAAAACATATTTTAGAAAATTGAGAGAAGTTTTTGAACAGGAGCTCGTTATTGTGAAAAAAATCTCTCACTTTACAAAAATAAATTTTCATATCGTCTGAATATATCTTCAAAGAAAGTGGCTAAAACAGGAAAACACAGATGTCCAAAATCTAGTCATATTCCTACATTCTAGGATTTGGTCCCTAGAATGCTTCCATTGGTGAAATGAAGTGCCACATGCACCAATGGATAATATTTGATGAGATATTGGAGGAATATTCATCATATTACCCTAAAAATCCTCTTGTCAAGTTGAATTTTTACCTTTTGACCAAAATTTGTGAAAACTGCCATCCACAGTAAGTTGGTAGCGCATTACACTGCAAAAACAGGCTTTGCGCTACCAACTCTTATGAATTCGCAATTTGATTATTTAAGGTAAATAAAATTCTTTGGAATGGTTCTGAAGGTTGTAAAATGATTATACAATGTATTGTAATCCATAATGTAGTTTCTCCAACTGAATAAACCATCCTCCAAGCCATTTTGATGAAGTAAACATAATCCATAATGAAACTAGGATTTTTGCCAAATGAGCATTGTCATGTTTTCAACTAATGAATTCCTTGATAATTTGTTCTGATATGCATTCTGACTGATGTATCATATGTATGTCATCATGTCTAATGTTGTTGTGTCCCTAAAACACTCTCAAAATAGAAATTCATTAGCAAAATTTATGAAAATTTCGATGAATGTTAGATCACCAAAAATTATCCTTGTTATAATCTTCTGAAATTGACATGGTGTATTTGCATGTCCTTGAACATCAATCCTTCTGATAAGTCATTCCCTTCCTTGTCACTTCAATAGACACTTTTGAACAAAACTATAAAAAAAAATATGAAACATAGATACTCTATTTTCTCCTTATGTGAAATTTAGGTTTGTCGCTAAGTGAACCTTGAAGACTACTAGTCACCCTTCCAATACAATTGACATGACCAAACTTGGGTGAAAATATTGACTTGAGAGACTTACTTTCTAGGAGCTAACATCTGGCTCCAACGAGAATGGAAACTTCCCTGTGAGGTTTCCAAGAACCTAGTAGTTCAAGTCGCCTTGTCCATTGGGCTATGGATTCATTGGGCATGTACAACCAATCCCCTACAAACCTTAAGGATTTTATATTCACTTATGTCATACCCTAATATACTAAAAAGAAATCTTCTTATTCATTGAAAACTGAAAATCAATGCTCAAGAATTGAACTTATTCATGTACACTCCTACTTTGATCAACTGTACTTCTTTTTTATCATGTGAAATCATGCTTACAATGAAGCCATAAAAGTAAAATCATGACTGAAAGTTATGAAATTGACTAGAATATAATAATAAAATCATAATAATGACCATAAAAACTCTTTCAAAAGATCATACTCACTAACAAATGCAAGTGATATGATAAAATTTGAAAACTTAAGAGAGTCTGAGAAATAAGACTCAAGTAAGGCTGCCATATGATCTTCAAAACCATGGTCACCATCATACAGATTCAAAATCATAGAATGCTCATGTATGTTTTCCCCTTTGTTATACCCCTGTGACTCAGATCCATCACTATGATGTGCTGGCCCATTACAACTTACACTTTCTGAGAGAAAAGAAGAGATATGTTCTTGATCTTCTACATCACTATCTCCATAATGGTCAAATGAAGGATGAGTATTTAAAAATATATCATGAGATAACTGTTGATTACTCTCCCCAACAATGATATCTTTAAAAGATGTATCGAAACTAATGAGACTTTCATTGGAATTTTGAACAACAGACTCATAATTATCATCAAACATAGTATAATTACATTGTTGATCTTCTTCTTGTTGAAAAGTAGAACTAGATGATATTCCATTAGTCAAAAAGCCTTCATAAACTTTAAAATGTTCCTCATCATCACTATATTTTTCAAATATGGGAACATCAGGACAAAATCCTAATGGCAGAGATGAATATTTTTGCATATAAACATCAACAATATGATTTTTTCATATAATCATCTTTCTCATCTAGATTTGAATCAACAGGTTCATAAGAAGCAAGATCTAAAACATCCTTATCTATGTAATCATCGATATTACTATCAATTATATCTTGAAGATCTTCTTCTTGGGAATTAACAATAGAAAGAATTTCATCCTCATCTGTATCTTCATTAATATATTCACTTTCATCCTCACTAATAGAATAAACACCATGTTGAATATCTAAATGAAACTCCTCACAACAATTTTCAAATAATAACTCACCTAAAAAGTACTTTTTGCAATACTCATTGAATACTCTGTGGAAATCCTTCAAGGATAAAATGCTGGAAGGAGGTAAAGAGAAATACCACTTACATACATCACCCTCCAATGAATAGAAAAGCATTTTCATGAGCACATCTTCATCATGTATATTTAACTAAGTCATGCATTGATGAAATCTGATCAGGTGATCTGAAGGATTATCCTCTTTCCATTCTCTAAACCAAGGAAGGTAATCTCCCCAAATGTCCATAAGAGGTATTGGATGTGGTGAACCAAGGACTGCATAAAATTTAAGAGGTGAAAACCTCCTAGCCAAAACAGAAGCAAATCTCTTTAACATTTGAAGATTGTGGAGTCACCACTGAATTTGTCCTTCATGGAGTCGCCGAATAGAAGATTACAACCAATATGATGCCCATCCTTTTTCTATCATCAAAAGTTGGACTATGTCATCTCCCAGATAAACTTGCTTCACACTCCTCTCCTCGAAAATGACACCAATTTGTTATCACTCCAAGAGTCACTCAATGTTGTAGGTTGAGTAAGCTTGGTAACTTAATCAAATGTTCAATGAAATGTTAAAATGGATCAGAAAATGAATAACTCCTTCAATAAGTCCCTCATTCAAGATACATTGAATATATCCAAACAAGATAAGGCTCTCAAAAGGTATTGATCATATGGTTTTTAAACTCATATGGATTGAGAACACTCACTATACTATAAAGATCATGTATATTAAAAACATAGATGAAAGGCTGATTATAACAAGGAATAATACTTATAATTCTAGTTTACCAATGGAAAGACAAGATGAAAATGATTAGTCATTGAGTAAGCAAAGAAATGAACATGAAATTAAATCATAAGTACAATAATATATGAATGAACAAAGGTATGAACAATAATAGTGAAAGAAGCTTCTCATTCCAGTATATATATCAAAAGTCTTTACAATAAAAGAGTCTATAAAGATCTCCAAATTCCAACCCCGCAAGATCCTCCCTTTGGTCCTATTTATATAGATATTACATGCTCATATAGATCCAAAATAGATGGATCTCATAACCTCTTCACGTATCTTTATTTGGTTGAATATATCCAACTCAAATCTGAATTTGAGAGGTGGCTAGAAAAAACAAAGTATAAAATTTCTGGAAATATGCTTCTCAAATATTGACCTATATCTCCTGAATACAAACAGATTTTGGAAAACTGAGAGAGGATTTTGAAGAGGAGATCGTGCTTGTGAAAAAACTCTCTCACTTTACAAAAATAAATTTTCATATCGTCAAAATATATCTCCAAAGAAAGTGACTAAAATAGGAAAACACAGATTTCCAAAATCTAGTCATATTCCTACATTCTAGGATTTGATCCCTAGGATGTTTCCATTGGTGAAATTAAGTGCCACCTGCACCCATGGACAATATTTAATGAGATATTGGAGGAATAGTCATCATATGCCCCTAAAAATCCTCTTTCCAAGGCAAATTTTGACCTTTTGACCAAAATTTGTGAAAACGGCCATCTACAACAAGTTGGTAGCACATTACACTGCAAAAATAGGCTTTGCGCTACCAACTCTTTTGAATTTTTAATTTGATGCTTTCAGGTAAATAAAATTCTTTGGAATTGTTTTGAAGGTTGGAAAATTATTATACAATGTATTATAATCCATAATGTAGTTTCTCCAATTGAATAAACCATCATCCAAGCCATTTTGATGAAGTAAACATAATGCCTAATGAAACTAGGATTTTTTCCAAATGAGCATTGTCTTGTTTTCAACTAATTAATTCCTTGATACTTTGTTATGATATGCATTCTGACTGATGTATCATATGCATGTCATCATGGTTGATGTTTTTGTGTCCCTAAAACACTTTCAAAACACAAATTCATTCATTAGCAAAATTTATGAAAATTTGGATGAATGTTAGATCACAAAAACTTATCCTTGTTACAATCTTATGAAATTGACATGGTTTATTTGCATTTCCTTGAAAATCAAGCCTTCTGATAAGGCATTCCCTTCCTTGTCACTTCAATAGGCACTTTTGATCAAAACTTTCAAAAAAATATGAAAGATAGATACTCTATTTTCGCCTTGTGTGAAATTTAGGTTGGTGGCTAAGTGAACAATGAAGACTACTAGTGACCCTTCCAATACAACTGACATGAACAAACTTGGGTGAAAATACTGACTTGAGAGGCTTACTTTCTAGGAGCTAACATATGGCTCCAAGTGGGATGGAAACTTCCCTGTGAGGTTTCCAAGAACCTAGTAGTTCCAGTCACCTTGTCCATTGGGCTATGTAGTCATTGAGCCTGTGCAACCAATCCCCTGCAAACCTTCAAGATTTGATATTCACTTCTGTCATACCCTAATATGCTGAAAAACACTATGCTTATTCATTGAAAACTGAAAACCAATGCTCAACTATTGAGCTTATTCATGTACACTCCTACTTTGATCAACTGTACTTCTTGTTGATCAAGTGAAATCATGCTTCAAATGAAGCCATACAAGTAAACTCATGACTGAAAGGATTATTTTTATGAAACTGATTAGAAGATAATAATAAAATCATAATAATGACCATAAGAACTCTTTCAGAAGATCATACTCACTAACAAATGCAAGTGATATGATAAAATCTGAAAACTTAAGAGAGTCTCAGAGATAAGACTCAAGTAAGGCTACCATAGGATCTTCAAAACCGTGGTCACCATCATATAGATTCAAAATCATAGACTTATCATGTATGTTTTCCCCTTTGCTATACCCCTGTGACTTGGATCCATCACTATGATGTGCTGGCCCATTACAACTTACAATTTCTGAGAGAAACGAAGAGATATGTTCTTGATATTCTACATCACTGTCTCCATAATGGTCAAATGAAGGATGAGTCTTTAAAAATATATCATGAGAGAACTGTTGATTACCCTTTCCAACAATGATATCTTTAAAAGATGTATCAAAACTAAGGAGAATTTCATTGGAATTTTGAACAACAAACTCATAACTATCATCAACCATAGTATAATAACATTGTTGATCTTCTTCTTGCTTAAAAGTAGAATTAGATGATATTCCATTAGTCAACAAGCCTTCATAAACTTTAAAATCTTCCTCATCATCACGACATTTGTCAAATATGGGAACATCAGGACAAAATCCTAAGGGCAGAGATGAATATTTCTACATATAATTATCAACAATATGATTTTGAAACATATTTGAAACAACAACTCCTTCTTCCTCATCATAATAATCCTTCTCATCTAGATTTGAATCAACAGGTTCATAAGAAGTAGGATCTAAAACATCCTCAGCTATGCAATCATCGATATTACTATCAATTATTTCTTCAAGATCTTCTTCCTGGGAATTAACAATAGAAATAATTTCATTCTCATCTGTATCTTCATTAATATATTCACTTTCATCCTCACTAATATAAGGAACAACATGTTGAATATTTGAATGAAACTCCTCACAACAATTTTCAAATAATGACTCATCTGAAAATTACTTTTTGCAATACTCATCAAATACTCTGTGGAAATCCTTCAAGGATGAAATGATGGAAAGAGGTGTAGAGAAATACCACTTATGTGAATCACCCTCCAATGAATAGAAAAACATCTTCATGAACACGGATTCATCATGTATATTTAACTGATCCATGCATTGATGAAATCTAATGAGGTCATCTAAAGGATTATCCTCTTTCATTTCTCTGAATTGAGGAAGGTAATATCCTCAACTATCCATAAGAGGTACTAGATGTGGGAAACCAAGGACTGTAGAAAATTTAAGAGGTGACAACCTCCTAGCCAAAAGAGCAGGAAATGCCTTTGACATTTGAATATTGTGGAGTCACCACTAAATTTTTCCTTCATGGAGTCGCCAGATAGAAGATTACAACCAATATGATGCCTAGCCTTTGTTTATCATCAAAAGTTGTGACTATGTCATCTCCCAGAGAAGATTGCATCATATTCATCTCCCCGACAACAACGCCAATTTGTTATCACTCCAAGAGTCACTCAAGGTTGTAGGTTGAGTAAGCTTGGTAACTTAATCAAATGTTCAATGAAATGTATAAAATGGATCAGAAAATGAATAACTCCTTCAATAACTCCCGTATTCAAGATACATTGAAAATATCCAGACAATATAGGCTCTCAAAAGGTATTGAAAGATGGCTTTTAAACTCAGATGGATGGAGAGCACTCACTATACCAGCAAGATCATGTATATTAAAAACATAGATGAAAGGCTGATTATAACAAATAAGAATACTTATAATTTTAGTCTACCAATGCAAAGACAAGATGAGAATTATTAGTCATTGAGTCAAAAAAGAAATGAACATGAAATTAAATCATAAGTACAAGAAGAGATGAATGAACAGAGGTCTAAACAATAACAATGAAAGAAGT
>JZKD02S0970252.1:41342-66107 GCA_000966675.3 Picea glauca | reverse complement strand
TAACAAACTGCAAGAATAACATTAATTATGTCAGAAAATTCTATAAGAAAAGCGTGTTCTTAAAACCCATGTGGACAACAAACATTCTTCTAGAAATAGTTCACAACAAACAACTGTTGGCACAGGGTTAGACTCGGGGTTCAATGCTTCGACAATGCACCAACAAAACCCTAACTACCGACCCTTTAGGCAACACCTGCGAAGCATATGAAGTCTCACCTGAGGTAGAGGCAGGGGTGGTTGTAGGACTCCAGTGTCTACAACCTTAGCTAGGACATAGATCTGTGATTACAATACTCTAACAAAGCACTTAGTAGTTAGCATTTGTCAGTAATTAACCTTTATTCACATCGCGGATCCAAACCCTAATTGCAGAGCAATGCAGTATTCAACGATATCTAACACATTTAAGCACTTAGCATGGAGATATAGATCAAATCTAACATTCATTCATCTTACCAAGCACTAAGATATTAGATCAGATGCGTCATACATAAAGATATCAACACTAAACATGAATCACATCACTAACATACAAAATAATGCATAAAGAAACCATAACAAAGGATATACGTGGTTCACCCCCAGCCTGGGGATACGTCCACCAACTCTTCATCTTCTTTATTATCTTTTGTTAATCTCCTTATATGCACATGGACTTGGAACCCACTCCACATAGGACAAGATATTTGCACGCACCTCGCCAGATCCTCCTTCCCCGAGCTAGGTTACAACACAAAGCCCTACACAAGACTCTTACATCCACTTGCACTTAACTCTGCAAGTTCTTAACACATAGAATGCACAAAGGATTCACAATTATTTGCACTTAGGACATTGTCCTCTTCCTACATCACCTAGATATCTATTTATACATTACAAAATGGGCCCAAACATGGGTAAATCCATGGGCCGACATCCCATACCTGTTACATAAGCCCAAAACTCTAAAATCCCTAAACAAGGAGCTGAGATCCCACGATCTCCGCTTCGACTTGCACTCCACCTTCGGCAGCCTGTCGAAGTCCCAAAATAGGTCAAACCTGACCAAGGATCTCCAAAACTTGGTCAAGGGCCAACAATCCCCCAACACTTAAACGTGTCTCATCCCGAGTCACTCTGCTCTTGCTAATTCTTCCTTAAATTCCTCGAGTTTGTCTTGAGCTGCTTCAACCTGTTGCTTCGCCAAGGCCTCCTGCTCAACGAACTCTTGAATAACTACCTCATTCACAGGTCCCTCTAAGTGTTGTTCTATTGAACTGACTACTTGTTCTAGCTCTGCTCCTCAGCCTTCAATCTCGTCAAATAGTTGGCAAGTTTTGTCTTGGACTGGTTGGAGCCTCTGAGTCACTTCCATGACTTTGCTCTATATGGTGTGGATCTTCTGCTGAGCAATGTGTTGTTCATGGGATCTTTTCATTCTTTCAACTACTGACAGGAGATTCAATTGTGCATGTATTGTCGCTACTTTTCGCTTTTCCTCTTGGAGTTGTGACTCCAGTGTCTTCAGTTCAGGGTCTTCAATAAGTTTCTCATAATTCTACGCACTTATACTGCTAAGCTGTTTAAATTTCAAAGATAATGCTCTGATCCTCTCAACTGCACTCTAGGTAGTGGCTTCTCTTTGGTCTCGCACATCCTGCGGAGTACTTGGTACTGTTTGTAGCTCTACATTTTCTATTCTCTGTGGAAGCTGTTGGATGGCTTTAGTAAGCTGCACTACTTGATGCTCCACTGGGTCTTCCTCCTTTTGCTCTAAGCCCATCACAGAGCGAAGTGCTCTGCTGACTACTTATTTTACTCCAACCTGCTCCGTGAGTAGTTGTTCTTTCTCATGCTGGATCCACGCTTTCTTCTCTTCGAACTTTGTTTGGATTTCATCCTTTTCTTGCTGTGCAACTTGGCGTTTCTCTATCACTTCCTCTTGTTCTTACTTCAGGATCACTGTGGCTTGTTCTGTTTCTTCCTATGTGTGACGAAGGCAAGCTTCTATTGCATCGACTAGTCTATGGAGTTGGGTAGGTGCATCTCCCAACTCTGTTTATTCTGATGGTGGGGGTGCAGTGGGCACTATGCGGCTAGAGTGAAGGGCCTGCTGTACCCCTCACAGTTCTGCTTCAGTTCTTTCATACATGGTCTCTTGCTTATCTTCATTTCTCTGCAAAAGATATTCCAAGGTGTCTGATACAGCTATGATGATGAAGTCGAAGTCATCGAGCGTGAGCACAGTCTACATCTTGGTCTTACTAGCTTTTGAATTCTTCAACAATGTGGGTTTCATGGAATAAACCTTTCTTTTGTTAGACGACTCTGCGGTATCAGGGGGATTCTGTGGTGGTGTTACTTTGCCTTGCTTCTGCTGATCTTCTTTTCCATTGCTATCTTCTTTATCTACTTCGTCATCACCTCGTCCTCCAGGTGATCCTGAAGTAGTTTCTTCTGATGCACTGCTCAGCTGTTGGACCTCTTCTGTCTTCTTCCTTCTACTAGTTCCAGGTGTATCATGCCCTTCACAAGTGACCACCAGGCTACCAATTAGTTCAGGATCAGATAGTTCTGCGGGGTCAAAAGGGATAAGGATCTCTGGAGGCCATTCCTTAGTTATTTCTTCTAGTTATTCCTTTGTGAGTTTGTAGTAACTCTATAGTACTTCTTTGTGTTTGTCTCCATGCACAGTGATACAGGTAAAATGTTTGTTTGTGTGGAACTTCACAAATGGAATGAACCTGTGTAGGGTGTTCAACGTCGTGCAAGGGACAAACTCAATAGCCCTCTTTAACTGCAGGTAGTAGGTGTGGAACACCGCATTTGACTTCCATTGTTTTCCCATATCTCTTGAATACCAGACTAAAGTGAACTTCGCGGCTAATGGTTCAGATGGCTCTATTTCAGATAATTTCTCATCTTCTGGCATATCCCAAGATATGAATGCGATGAGGATCAACAACAAACTAAAATGGAACTCATAGCCCTGATCCTGAGCTTCGCGACATGATTGGTCTAACTGGTTCACTAAGTACTTTTTCCAGTTCATATGTAGCCCTTCCACACATTTCCCTGTGAGGTCAACAACAAACCCTGTGACCTGTGTGGGTCTGTTCTTCTGGACTATCTTACTAGCAATCAACTGGCAAGCGAGGTGAATTGTGCCATTCTGGATGGAGGCTACCTTGTAGCCTCACTTTCCCTTCTTCACATCATCATATGTATCTTTAATATTCTGCGGTAGGGCATGGTCTGCAGCCTTCCCTGGGTAAAAGTCTTGCGGATCTGGTCCTTGCATGCTCAATTCGGTGATCCAATGGATCAACGTCGGATCGACGGTGATGTGTCTGTCTAGACACATATAACTTCCGTGGACGCTCGATGGCAAGATCTTAACGCACACGTTAACCTCCTGGTGCCTTCCAGAATGGTGTATTTTCATCACGTTCAGAATAGTGGACTGTGTGAGGTCCATGTTCCATGGTTGGGCGATTATCTTCGACTTCTTCCCCTTTGTTCTAGTCAAATAGCTATGAGGGGTGAGCATGTTGAAGTTCTTGTGACCCCCTAGGTTGAATTCGTTGATCTTGAGTGTCATGATCTTATATGGCTGAGGATTGCCTATGCGTATCCCCTTCGGGAGGTACGCAGTGACCAAGGTGTAGTCAAAGTCCCTGGGAACATTGTCATGATTCACCGCACCAGCTAGAGGTGGGATGTAGTCGGGCATGATGGATGGTATTAACTTTGCATTTTCCAAGTCATCTCGATGCTTTGTTATTTTCTCGGTCGCAGCTTGGGATGGTCTGGAGCTGCGAGCAGTCGACGGGGAGGCCTGCACTCCTCTTGTCGATGAAGCTTGAATTCTGATGGACATCACCTTCTCATACATAAGTTCAGTTAGAAGTTCTTCTATAGACTTTTCTGTGGCATTGCATTCATCCGACATGCACGCTCGAGATTGGATAACTCAGGTTGATGAACAAATGCTCAATGCAATAGAACAGGTAGCGAAGTCTTAGTAAGCACAACATAATAACAATGAGTTCTCTTGTTGGCTAGGATACAATTCATGAAAGTGTTCTTGGCACAATAGTCGACGGAGTAAGTAGACAACAATGTAACAGATCCCTCCAACGAACAAGAATCCTTCATTAATGCAGTTATGTCCATTGTGATGCGGTCCCAATGGTCCGATGGCGATCTTTTTGATCATAAATGTTATTCTAACCATTCGGGAAAGTCAATCTAATGGTTATAATGCCTCCAACGGTCATATCTCTCCACCATGGCGAAGTGCCAATCTGAGCTGCTCTGATATTCTGGCGAGGTTCAAATTCTGGAGACCTTCCTTCTGTGAAGTCTTCTCTAGAACTTCCTGTAATTTCTCCAACTTTGCTTTCTTCTTGCTGAGATTTCTAGCCTTCTTCCCTGTGATATACGTTTTGGTATTCCTCTTTCCATTCTGATTCTTATCTCCTCTTGGCATAGTAACTTCACATTGTTGGTGGTATTTCCTAAGGTTCAAGGGAAATACTTCTTCTCTTCTGGGGTAGGTGCTCTGCTCTCCTATACAGACAGATGTTTCAAATCTTCTTGTGTTCTTTCAACTTCGACATCTGAATTTCTGGTCCTTAGTAGCTTCGACTGGTTTTCTTGTTCTTCCAGTAAGTGTGCTATTCTCTTAGCCATGAAGTATCTTAGTTCTTTCTTTTTCTATTCTAGAGCTTCCTCTTCTTTTATCCGGGTCTGATCTTTCACAATCCAGGTTTTTCCTAGTAGTATGGAAAATGGGGCATTGTTCTCAACAAATATAACAAACTCAAATTCTTCCTCTGTCGAAGTTCCATGAGCATTCATAGAGGCCTGGGTAAGTCTTCCACATAGGGTTATCAACTTTTCTCTAAATAATCCTATTCCTCTCAATGAAGGAATCATAACAGGCTTTCCCAAAATTTCCCAAGTTCTTTCTGTCATGATATTCACTTGTGTTTCCTCATCCAGAACACAGTCTATGTCTAAGTCTCCTATCCTTGTTTCTATGCACTCTTTTTCTTTGAAGATCTCTGATAAGTTGATATCTATGTGGTCATCCAGGGTTTCTTTCATTTGTAGTAATACAATCTCTGACTCTTTCTGGGGTTCTTCCATGGTCTCAATTTCTCGTTCTTCCTCAGGGTTTTCTTGTCTCATATTCATTCTTTCAACTTTAGCAATCATTCTAGGGAAATCCAGAACTTCATGGTCCATAGATTTACAACAAACACAACTAGGTATTCTACCAGGGCATACCTTAGCAAGGTGTCTCAGTATTCTATAACTGTAACAACAAGTTAATCCTCTCTTTCTCTTAAATGATCCCCAACCTTTCTTGTACTGTGCACTAGGATCATGGTAACTAACCTGTATAAAGTTCTTCCTAGGATCCTGCATCCATTTATTAGTCCAAACATTCTTTCTATGCATAGGAATAACATACATTTCATTATCTATATCAGATATACTCATACCAAACCTTATTTCTTCTAGTTGTACCCTAGTTTTTAGAGTAGGACAAAATTTATCAAACATACCTAGATTCATACTTTCGAAACAAAAATTTCCACTTATTTTACCTTTCTCAGAGCGCAAAGCTTCCAGATATTACCTCTTTAATCAAAACATTTCACTTTACCTTTATCAGAGCACAAAGCTTTCAGTCTTACCTCTTTTCTTCAAATCCAATTCCTTTCTTAGCACAGAGCTTCGTAGTCAAGTAGAATATTGCGCACTTAAATACACATATCTACACACAGAGCTTTCTTTCTTTTCCCCAGTTCCCAGCAATCACAGTTTCAATTCCCGGCAACAGAACCATTTGTTGGCACAGGGGTAGACTCGAGTTTCAATGCTTCGACAGCGCACCAACAAAACCCTAACTATCGGCCCTTTTAGCAAAACCTGCAAAGTAGATGAAGTCTCACCCGAGGTAGAGGCAGGGGTGGTTGTAGGACTCCGGTGTCTACAACCTTAGCTGGGACACAGATCTGTGATTAGAATACTCTAACAAATCACTTAGCAGTTAACATTTGTCAGTAATTAACCTTTATTAACATCGCAGATCCAAATCCTAATTGCAAAGCAATGCAATATTCAACAAGATCTAACACATTTAAGCACTTAACATGGAGAGATAGATCAGATCTAACATTCATTCATCTTACCAAGCACTAATCTATTAGATCAGATGCATCATACATAAATATATCAACACTAAGCATAAATCACATCACTAACATACAACATAATGCACAAAGCAACCATAACACAGGATATATGGGGTTCACCCCCAACCTGGGGCTACGTCCACCAACTCTTCGTCTTCTTTATTATCTTATGTCAATCTCCTTATATGCAAAAATCCTTGGAACCCACTCCGCATAGGACAAGAGATCTACGCACACCTCGCCAGATCCTCCTTCCCCGAGCTAGGTTACAACACAAAGCACTACACAAGCCTCTTACATCCACTTGCACTTAGCTCTGCAAGTTCTTAACACATAGCATGCACAAAGCATTCACAACTATTCGCACTTAGCTTATTGTCCTCTTCCTACATCGCTTAGATATCTATTTATACATTACAAAATGGGCCCAAACTTGGGTAAACCCATGGGATGACATCCCATACTCGTTACATAAGCCCAAAACCCTAAAATCCCTAAACAAGGGGCCGAGATCCTGTGATCTTCGCTTCGACTTGAGCTCCACCTTCGATAGCCTGTCAAAGTCCCAAAATAGATCAAACCTAACCAAGGATCTCCAAAACTTGGTCAAGGGCCAACAACAACAATACACACAAGTTTTCTCTTTGGAAAAATATGACCCTAAGGGATTCTCAATATTAATTAAACAAGTGTTTCCTCTTGAAATAGTTCTCGAGACTATACCAAAAACTTGAAGAGAAATAAAACCTTTTCAAAATGGGTTTATTTATTTATTTATACATCTATTCCTAAMTCTTAAAAATGACTTCTTGTGTTCCTCAAGAAGCAATTACAAACCTTTTCAGCTCCCCTTATTAGTTGTTTGACATGTGCGAGGATAGAGATAAAACTGAAGAGGGTTGGAAAAAGACAAAATAGGATGTAGTTGACAACAAATTTGAACTTGTTGTTATGCATTATATATGTGTTCTTATTTCGAATGTAGGAAGACCACATCTCTAACTGATTGTAAAGTGATATGACCCAGTGGTATGCCAATTCCTCAAGAGAGGCCTTATGCATGGTTGTGTTGTTGTTGAGACTTTGCATGTATTTCACCATACTATCCATGAATTTCTAGATCATGGTGTGGACTTTGGTGGGTTGAATGAGGTGTTGTTCAATAAACTCTGTCAACACCTTGGAAGTTGATTTAGTTACCTCTCTCTTGTGACTTGTACTCTATTGTTCTTTCCCTATTAGTTGTTTTGTGAGAAGATTCTTTCCAAGCTCTTCAAGGGGAGGGAGATGACACTTTCTTGTTAGGTCTTGTGCCACCTTGTGTATTCACAAACAAATTTCCATTAATTTGGTTGTCTCTTTGTCTACTATTCACCTAGCCTAATTTTAACAATCAAGTGAAATGAGATCAACTTTCCTATCTATGCTTGAGGGATGCATAAGGTCAATTGGCAAATCTTGTTTTTCAACAATCCACCTGTCAATATCCCCTATTCTTTCTAAGACATTGTTGAAATGAGTGTTTTCAACTTGCACTTGGCTATGTTGTTCCATGATGGTGGTTGTTGTCTCTTGGAACATGTGTAGGTGGGAGTACATAGCTATGATCGTCTCTTCTAGTTCCACCATGAATTTCTCTACACTAGCCTTGAATATTTGCAGGCTACCCTCATCAACCTTTACTCGTCTGATTTGTTCCTCTAGCTCCCTCATTAATGCATCCTTTTCTAGGTTTTGGTGGTGTAGGTTCCTAACATTATCTTTCATTGCCATCATGAAAGTGATTCCAATAGATGCTATGGAGACTAGGCATTTACTGATGTTTTCTATCATCGAGGTCTGTGTAAGTACAAATATCAGATTACCTCATGTGACTCGCACTTTCCTTATTTTTTCTTGCACAATCTTTCCTGTGGCTTTGTCATATGTGAAATTATTTAGGTTTGGCACTTTGCATGCTTTGAATGGGGTGAAAATCCATAGACGTATCCCTCTGAATTGATAATGTTTGTTGGCACCTATTGTTGATATCTCCGAGATGGCGATGTAACATCATTACTTGTTTCTTCATCTTTTTTACGCTTCTCCTCGGCTACCTTATTTGCATCTTCGTTTGTTTCTTTCCATGTTGCCTATTGTTTTGTTGTAGATCTTTCTGTCGTTTCCTTTTGTTCAGCCTCTGCTTTTGTTGTTGCTACATCARCTTTAGATTGCCATTTTTTCTCTTCTTCTATGTTGCATCTTTAGCTTTAGGTCTGGAMTATGGAGGGASAAGGACAGACGATGTATAGAGATTGAGCATCAAAGGTTTGATTGAATTCCAGAACGATTTAGGGCACAAGAATCATCGTGTAAAGGGTCGAGGATAGGAGCTTGATATATCCACTGGTCTTACAACACATAGCCGCAAGTGATGGCTTTCAAAGTGTCATATTTATCATACAATGGGGAGAGGGGGGGGGGATAGTGACTAACTAGGGATTCTTCCCTAAGAGGGATTGATTAGGGGTTTGCATGGCATTGCAAGAGAAGTTTAGTAACCCTGGGGAAGTTTTACATTAGGGAAAGTTGATGGGCAAGGTCAAAACTAGATAGGTCCGGACTATGGAGGGAAAAGGATTATAATAGGTGGAAAGGAAGTCGAGGAGACAATTGGACGACTAGTATAAATAAAACCCTGGTCTTGAAACAAAAAACCTAACCCTAAATTTTAAACAAGTAAATGTGGAGAAGGATTTAGGGAATACTTGGAGATTGAATGACATGTGGATAGGGGTAATTCAACAATGTGATGTTCTCATTCCTTCGGTGTCTTACTCACTTCGTCCCTCTGTCTTTGTCTCTCTCTGTCTGTCTCTCTCTCTCTCTCTCTCTCCCTCTCTCTCTCTCTTTGACTACTCATAGGTCTTCGATAGAATTTGTGGCTAACTGATTGAGGAGAGAGCCCCTTTTATAACCATGGTGAGCGATAAATGCAACCAATGTGGGTTAGATGTCTCCACTAGAGGCATTAGTGGAAAGTCCTCTGATATGCATCGAAATACATCATGGGAAAGTTTCTGGTGTATACCTGAAGCCATGATACGAAGTGCACCAATGAGTATCGGAGGAGAAGAAGGGAACTCCTTTAGTTTGACCGAAGGAGTTTGTAAGAACTCCTCCAGTAAAACCAAATGATTTTGATTGAAGTTGTGTGGTGGATTAAATAAGTGTTTTAGAGGATTTTAGGGTAAGTTATCCAATGGGTACTGTAGAAGTTGAGGGGAACTCCTCCGTTGTACATTGGAGGAGTTTATACTAACTTGTCCGATAATAAAAAAAAATCCTCAAAATTTGCTCAATGCCAAGAAAAAAAATAGTTCTAGCCAAACTTAAGAAAATTAGAAAGGGCTTCTTAAAGAGGGCTAATCAACAATCAACCATTCGGGAGAATTTCAAACGAAGAAATTTTTATAGTTAGAGCAAGGGAGGTTCCATTTTTCTTGGAGAGAGGATTTTCAAGTAAATAAACAAGAAAAAGGAGGTTGTTGATGCTTGGAAAACTAAGTATTTAACTCTTACTTGATTGTTATTGTTGTAAATATTTGATAAAGTGCTTTTGGTCTACTTTTGATAGTTTGGTGTGGTGAAGTATCATAAAATATTTTTGGAAACTGTTTTTTATACAATGTTTAAGGCTAATTATATATGGAGGCTAATTATATATGGAGATGTACTAATCCATATGAGATTTATATTTATGTTAATCCCTTTACTATGTTTAATGGTGCAAATTGTACATTACACATGAAAGTTGTACTTTTTTGTTCTTAATTGAAATAAAGAATGTGCTTCTTTTCCTTGGAAAAAGCTAAAATCCATAATCAATAAAATCACTTTCAAAATGCATGAATTTCAAAATCTCATTTCAAAATGAATGGTAAAAACTAAGATGCATAAATTATTTCTAAAACCACTTTGAATAATAAMAATTAAGATCCATAATCTTTAAAATCACTTTCAAAATAAATAAATCTCCAAACCACATTTCATTTCTTTATTTWTAATTTTTATTCACATTTTATTTCTTTATTTATAATTTTTATTCACTATTTTGACAATTAATATACAATGAAAGATTACTACCCTCACTATYAATTMATAAATAATTAAATTAAGATAAACTTTTTTATTTCTAAAACACCATCCTTTWAAAAAAATAAAAACCCATTAATCCTCCTTTCTACACCATCTCCAAATTATTTAAAAAATAATAAAGCCCACCAATCCTTCATCTCCACAAACTCCAAATTACTAACCCTCCTTTCTGCACCATCTCCACATCATTTAAAAAATAATAAAACTCACCAAGCCTCCATCTCCACAAACTCCAAATTAAAAATATACCACTAATAAAATAGGGTCGGTAAGTTTAATGACAATTGTCGGCTTTGAATATGTAAATGAATAGAGTCTGTAAGTGTTTTAATTAGTAGGGTTGGTAAATTAATAACTAGTGTCGGCTTTGAAAATTGAGCGATGATGACAAAAGTAGACAACATATATAATACCTAGCGGCTGGTAATTGCACACAATAATTTGTATACCTAGCGGCTGGTAATTGCAGGTGCCCGACTGAATTCTATCTTTATATTATTCTTCGGTGCGAAAAATTCAGGCATTTTGAAATAATGGATGAAAGCATCAGAGAATCCGACATGAACACGCAGGGGTACGCAGACGTAGTAACTAACAGAGAATTAGTTCTCGGTATTATGAGGTGTGTGGAAGCCGCGATAAACGAAGGCATTATTTCTGATGCTTTACAAAACTCAGCAGAGCCCATAACAACCCAAACGAACCGAATCGAAGATGAAAATGCTGCACAGCATTTAGTGTCGACAGCGATTGTTAATAATGTGCATGCAAGTTTATTTTATCACTGGGTTTTCCCCGGTTCCCAGGAATTACAGAATTTTTCAGAGAATGTAAACATACGTGAATTAGATGATCTATGGCGAGGAGAGAACGTAGAGCTCGCCTGGATAAATCTAAGTAATGAACATGTGAGTCAAGACTATCTTACAACATTTACTTTTGCTGAAGATATCATTGTAATTCGATACATAATGGATTTTCGCAATGGAGTCCATTACTCTGCCCAAATTATATGGAATTCCAGATTCAGTTGGCGTGAAATCATGCAACATCTACAGGAGAATACATATAACTTCAATTTCCCACTCGAATTTATCAGTATTGCGATGAATTACAGGAGAGAGGAAGTTGCAAGTAGTAGTGCTGCGGANTCTGCACCATCTCCACATCATTTAAAAAATAATAAAACTCACCAAGCCTCCATCTCCACAAACTCCAAATTAAAAATATACCACTAATAAAATAGGGTGGGTAAGTTTAATAACAATTGTCGGCTTTGAATATGTAAATGAATAGAGTCTGTAAGTGTTTTAATTAGTAGGGTAAGTAAATTAATAACTAGTGTCGGCTTTGAAAATTGAGTGCTTATGACAAAAGTAGACAACATATATAATACCTAGCCGCTGGTAATTGCACACAATAATTTGTATACCTAGCGGCTGGTAATTGCAGGTGCCCGACTGAATTCTATCTTTATATTATTCTTTGACTGAATTCTCTCTTTATATTATTCTTCGGTGCGAAAAATTCAGGCATTTTGAAATAATGGATGAAAGCATCAGAGAATCTGACATGAACACGCAGGGGTACGCAGACGTAGTAACTAACAGAGAATTAGTTCTCAGTATTATGAGGTGTGTGGAAGCCGCGATAAACGAAGGCATTATTTCTGATGCTTTACAAAACTCAGCAGAGCCCATAACAACCCAAACGAACCCAATCGAAGATGAAAATGTTGCACAGCATTTAGTGTCGACAGCGATTGTTAATAATGTGCATGCAAGTTTATTTTATCACTGGGTTTTCCCCGGTCCTCAGGAATTACAGAATTTTTCAGAGAATGTAAATATACGTGAATTAGATGATCTATGGCGAGGAGAGAACGTAGAGCTCGCCTGGCTAAATCTAAGTAATGAAAATGTGAGTCAAGACTATCTTACAACATTTACTTTTGCTGAAGATATCATTGTAATTCGATACATAATGGATTTTCGCAATGGAGTCCATTACTCCGCCCAAATTATATGGAATTCCAGATTCAGTTGGCGTGAAATCATGCAACATCTACAGGAGAATACATATAACTTCAATTTCCCACTCGAATTTATCAGTATTGCGATGAATTACAGGAGAGAGGAAGTTGCAAGTAGTAGTGCTGCGGATGTAGTGGATGGGTTGCGGGACATTATAATTCTGTTGGAGGACAATGCAAATGGTGATGAAGTGATGTGCGTAATTTGTCATGAAAATTTTACAAATGGGGAGAGTGCAAAACAATTGGCATGCAACCATCTTTATCATTCACACTGCCTTCTCCAATGGTTTAGTAGAAAAATCTGCTGTCCCATATGCAGACATGAGCCACTTGCTCCACAACCATGACACTGAAGTGTTGCTCGATTTACTCTTATATATTTCAAACAATTTATGCATTTTTTTGGAGATCTATTCCATGGAATATGATAATAATATGTTACAAATTAAAATTTGGATTTGAACTTCTTTTAACTTTTCATGGAATATGATAATAATATATTAGAAATTAAAATTTGGATTTGAACTTCTTTTAAGAGTTGAATTCTTAACCTTTTAAGAAAACGTATTTTCTTAATTATTATATCATTAAAATTGTAATTCCTAAATAATTTATATTTTAGTTCACATAAATAAAACATAGAATTCACATTGAATCTATTGGTATCAGATTTTTAAAGATCTCTAAATAATTTGTATTTTAGTTCAGATAAATAAAACATAGAATTGATATTAATAAAACATAGAATTGATATTGAATCTATTGGTATCAGATTTTTAATATTTCATAGTATTTGTTCTTTTTCAATTTCAGTAAACTTATAAACTTATAAAATTATTTACTTTTTTTATTAGAAAATGATTTTCAACTCAAAAATGAAAATTAAAGATTTCACTATGAATTATATTTATGTTCTAGAAAAAATAGATCAATAACATAAAAGTAAAAATAAGCCTTTTCATTTCTACCATTTAAACCTAGGTCTTCATTCTTGGTCCTTTGTTTAGCTAAAATGGGGCTTACAATTCCTTGAATTATTTTGAGTAGAGGTTGACCATTGTAGCCCATTTGTATTAATAGTTTGGAAAAAGTGTTTCCAGTATGATTTTCAAAAAATCCCAAATTCTCTTGAAAAAGGTTTATGGAATATGAGCTTACTAAAGTTGTCTCATTCGTTTTAGCCTTGGTCTCTTGGACAACTACTTGTAGATTTACCAATGCTTCTTCCTTCATTTCCAATTCTCAATTTAATTAATACATCATCTCAGTGAACCTATCTTCTTGACATCTATCCAAGTGAATGACCTTTTCTCCCAAGTGTACAAGCTAAATATTGTGTTGTCCCAATCTAAGATGATGATCATAGTGAGGGAGCCTAGAAATTCATCAAATTGATCCTTTCCCAATGGTATACATTTGGAAGAGGTCTCAATCTCTTCTCCACCTCTACCATTCTATTTTCATACATAGTCGAGACATCTTTAAATCATTTATTCTTTCTTGAAGATAAACATTGATGACCATTAAGTATTCTAAACTTTCACTATTCTCTTTACTCGTGTCGAGTCTACACTCTCTTCAAAGTTTCGGTAGCTACACCATAGTCAATTATTGAATTAATCTCATAACTTATCATTTATAAATGAGTGACTTATAACACACTCATTTTTCCAACATGGATAGTCAATAGAAATTACAATCTAAGTTTTTTTCTTAGTCTTGTATAGAGATCTTTGTCTCCTGTGTGGCACCACTAAGAAAATTTCATCACACAAAGACGCATAATTTCACCATGGAAATGTGTAGGAGAAACCACCAACATTGAATGATTTATTAGCTTATTTTGACAAATTTATGGTTTACAATGCAAGTAAATTAATTTTTTGCATCCTCACCTCCTTGGTGAAAAGACCCTTTGAGAGTGAAATTAAAAAATAAATAAGAAGATATTTGGTAATGGGAAGGCCAAAAAGCATTACCTTTCATTTCCTATTCTTTCTATTTTTTTCTCCTATTTTATTTTTCTTTATTCTTCTCTTTTATCTTAAATTTGCTTTTAATTTTCATTTTTTTCATAGTTTATCCAACCTTCATTAATCACCAAATTATCTTGCATGTACTAATTTTTTCACCCATCTTTTAGTTCGGATCCATTTTAGATCATAGAACTAGTTGTCAAGACCTACATTTGAAATGTTCTCATGAAGTTTTTCCAGTGGGGGTAGTTTGTTAATGGTTGATTTTACATAGAATTACACATGTGTTCCATAAAAGGAGATATAAACTGTGACCAAGTGATAATACATGTCTATATTCTATATAGACATACATAAATCAATGTAAATGATACAAAAAATGCATATGATAATCATCGTGTTATTAAAGAGTACCATTCATATATGAGTGATGATTGTGCACATGATTGTACACATTGAAATTTGGATTTTAACTTCTTTTAACCCTTTTTAGAGAATATGTTGGATTTGAACTTTTAACTTTTTCAAAGAACATATGTTCTTAATTATTATATATCTATTCAAATTGCAATATCTAAATAATGTGTTTTTTTAGTGCAGATGAAATTGTAATCACTTGAGCTTTAGAGCCACCAATAGAACTATCTCGGGTGAGACTGTGTAGTGCACTCTATCTACTGTGTTTCCTTCTGGTTAACCAGAGGGGCCGATAGTTTTAAAGGGGTTTTGTTGGAAACCATGATAGACTTGAACCTAGGTTAGCCCAAAAATGGTAGCAAGAGAGAAGTGGCCAACAAATGGTTCTGTTGCTGGCTAGAATAGAATGGGATTGAGTGAGAGGGATCTGTGAAGGAATCACGCAGAAACTAAGAGTATAGAGGGGAATGTTTAGACCATGGAACCCAACGAAGGGAGAGATCAAAACATGGTTGAAAACAAAGGAGCTGGAATTTTCACAGAAAGACAACAGAAACCCTAAAATAACATCGCACAAATATTTGGACAAGTATGTATTTAACAACTTGCATGAAGTATTTTTCTGTGATTTCCTTCATATACTGCAGTAGTGGCTATTAAGGTTGAAAGAAAACCACCCTACTAATAGGATTAGACAACTAGAGTGGAACTTTGTAGAGATCGTGTAGTTACAACAAGTAGATAACAAATTAACACGCGTAGTGGATTTCTAGATAGACAGTGTTGTCGCAGGCTTTATCATATAATTTGCAGTAGATATCGTGAAGTATTACAACGCAACAAAGAAAGAGTTCCTAAAGGGACCTAGAGGTAGGTATATCAGATCACTGTATACTTCCATCAAGATCTTACTGTATAACAAAGGAGTAATGGCAATGGCATCAGACAACTAAACTTTTCTATGTGCATGGGGGAAGGGGGGAAGCACTGACAAGAGACAAAGAAATGGAGGAAGAGACAGATAAAGGAAATAAGGGGGAGGCCTTGGATCCAATCATGATGGAGGAATACCAGATCAAGTAGATCATGGCAACAACTGGAAGAACAGGCAGTGGAGCACCCTACCAATACAAGATGAACAACGAGAAGAGAGCCATAGCCGTGAGGGAAGGCTTGGAAAGTGATGAAGAAGAGGTAGAGGATCTTCAGGCTATGGAGAATATTGAGGAAATCCTAAATGCGATATATGAAAGGAAGAAAAGATTTCCAAGGGAAAGAACAAAAGGAAACACTCCTATCCATATCAGTGTTAGTGTGGAACCCATAAACCCATGTGCGACTAATACACCAATAAGAACACCACCATTTAGACAACCAAATTTCAGGGGAAGGAAGACAGCAGTAAGTACATCTAGTCAAGGAGTAGCAAATGGAGGATCCAGTTCAGGAAGTGGTAGTCAATTATCTACACCACGTGGAGGTAGTAGTTCATCATTCAGGATGGTAGGACATGATCCCACCATCAGGTTACCAGAATTCAAGGGAGCGACATGAGACGACCCTGAGAATCACTTGTTCATTTTTGAAAAGATCTGGGAAACAAATATTATCACAGATGAATATACAAAAATTGTGTAGTTAGCTATCACACTAAGATACCTCGCACTAGATTGGTACACGATCTTAGCTATAAACAACCCACCAGGAACAACAAGGACGATTATAGATATCAAGAAGCTATTGATAAATGAATTCCAGAAGCCTAGTTCAGAGGATCAATATATGAATGAGATGATAGAGATCAAACAGAAACCAGGAGAATCTTTGTGGTATATTGACTAGAGATTCAAATCATTGAAGGGAAATTTGAAGTATGTCATGACAAAGATGCAACATAGGTATCTATTTGTGAATTCCCTGCTACCACACTTGAAATAACCTTTGATACAACAAAAGTTTCAGACTCAGGAAGAGGATCTGCAGACAACCGTACAACTAGAAGAGAACCAATATCATAAGACAGATCCATCCATAGAGGAGCTAAAGGAGGATCTGAAGAATTTAACATTTAAACTAAACTAAAACATGGGTAAGTACAAAAGATAATTTTTTTGGATTACCACATGTAGGAAAAAAGGACATCACGAGAATGAGTGCCCAACATTTGCACAATACATGGCAATAAGACTTCCAAACCCTTTGCCGACATGAGAGACTATGGTGTGATATCTGTAAGACACAGGGGCATGATCCATATCATTGTCCAATGATGCAAAAATACCAGACAAGGCATAAGTGTTCATATTGCAACTTTTGCAAGTGAGTGGGCCATGATGACAAAGATTGTAGGACAATGGAGATGATGAGGGAAAGAACATTAGACACATATAGGGTGCAGGAAGAAATGATGTTAGGGCAAGCTGCACCACAATTTAACCAAGTACCAGTCTGATATAATACTGTGTAACAACAGTATAACATTGCACAACAACCATATAACAATGTGCAGCCTCAGTACAATACTATGCAACCATAGTATAATCCTGCATAGTATAATCATATGCTTCAGTATAATGCCTCGCGAGGAGATCGAGATGGCTACAAAGGAGGAGGACGAAGTAGAGGAGGATTTAGAAGAGGCATAGGACTGGTGGTTTTCCATAACTTTCAAAAACCAGGACACTATCAAAGAGAATGTCCACTTCCACCTGTGACATGTATGTATTGTAGCGCATCAGATCATGACACAAAAGATTGTCTGACACTATTGGGGAAGATCCAGGAAAAGAGGAATCAGAACAATCAGAATGTTCAATGGATTTATGCAAAAGAAAGGGAGGATGGAAGAAATATCAACATAGTTACATGTGGATGATCCAATATAGGATGACGTAGTAAGACATGATCCAACACAACACTAATGGGTGAAGAATAATGTTGAACCATAGAAGAAGTTTGATGCTCATAATGAAAAGGAGTTATTCAAGCAAGCCAGACAAGAATTCTTGAAGCCAGACATTTCATCTACATCAACTGTGCAACATACTCAGGACATACCAATGTACAATATGCCTTCATCGATGGATCACACTAATGAAGCACAACCCCTAGGACAAGTAAGTACCATAAATGATTTTCTGCAATCTTGTGTTAAACTATTAAATGATCCATCATCTGTTAAAACATTACAAAATATGTTAGAAAGATGTAACATAGACGTAGAGGGGAATCTAGAGAAGAAAATGGTTAATCATCTACAAACAAGGAGGAGAACAAGTAGAGAGTTCAGATTGAATGCCAACATTGGAGATTTCAACATTGGGGATATTATACTAGACTTAGGCTCTGAAGTAAATGTGTTACCCAAGAAAACATGGAAATGCATGGAGAGCCCACATTAAGATATTCACTTGTTCAATTGAAAACAGAAAATCAACACATGGTTCTGCCAATTAGAAGGCTAAAAGGTGTGATAGTAGATCTAGATGGAGTGTGCATTAAATCTGATTTTTAAGTGATAGAAATAGTGGATGGCACAACACCGTATCTAACATTGCTTGTCTTGAATTGGGAGTTTGACAACCAAACCATAATAAATTTGAAGAAAAGGAAGTTGAAATTCGAGTCAGGAGAATACATATTTGTTGCACCACTAGACCCATCAGAAGGGGAAAGGTTTGTAGAACCCACTTGCTTAGATCTAGAGGAAATCAACTAGTTATACAAAATCACCGCACGAGAAGAATATTATGTAAATCCAACTGCAGATGGAGTACTCAGATGGAGAAGCATCACATCATGTGCTTTAGACTCAGATACAGGGTTGGAGAATTGGCAACAGATATTACATGAAGTATCCACAAGAAGGTGCGCAAGAATAGAATGCACAGTAAGATGGGTGGGTACATAAATCAAAGAACCTCCTAGTTTTCATGGCATAAATGATTTAGAGGAATTCATAACAAGATACGAAGACAAGGTACTGGAAAACCAGAGGCTCTTAGACCTAGAAATTTCACTCAAGGCAACACCTGCAAGATGGTGGGGGTGCACACAAAGAGAAATTTAAGGACTGGTACCAATGCAAGTGATTACTGCACACTCGATTTGGCGCAAAACATAAGAGAATAATGATGTAGATATATGATGGATAGGGGTCACCATTGGAACACTTGGATAAGTGCAGAACATTATGGACACTGACACCACCAGAATAACTGCCTTTATTCATACACTAGAAGGAATTCCAAAAAACTGGTATGTGGACCAGGAACTGCAAAATGGAAAGCACTACAAAAGAAATTTGTAGTAAATTTATCATTTGAACATGAGAACCCCGACATGGATTTAACACTCAAACAAATCATAGGGGTGATATTTATTAAGGAACTAGAGGTTGAAATTATAACAGAGTATCAATAGAAGAACATGCATAGAGTTAAGGAACTATTGTGATGCTATCATGTGCAGGAAGATGCATCGGATGAAGATGACCCATGAAATATCCAAATTATAGATATCGAAGGAGAGAGAGAGGTGGAAATCCCACCCCTGGAATCATAAGTACTTGTTGCGCCAATCAAGGTGAAGAAATTAAACATTGGGACAAATGATAATCCCAAAATGGCTAGTATTGGAGATTACTGTGATGAACAAATAGTAGAAATAATAATAGAGTTGTTGTGCGAGTACAATGACATGTTCCCAAAAACCTTTATAAAGCTGAAAGGATTAACAGGAGAGCTAGGAGAGATGAATATACCTCTCAAACCTGAGCCTAGATATGTCATACAACGACCGTATAGACTATATCCAATATATAAGAAGAAAGTAAAAGAAAAAAATGATAGAATGTTGGAAGTTGGTATCATAGAAGCAGTAGAAGAATCAGAATGGATAGGCCCTATGGTGGTGCAAGAAAAGAAACAAGGAGGGATAAGAATTTGTGTGGATCTGAGGAAACTGTATGATGCTTTCCTACATGACACTTTTCCCACCCCTTTCACATATGAGGTATTAGAAAATGTGGGAGGCCAAGAAGCATACTCATTCACAGATGGATTCACAGGCTACCATCAGATCAAGATAGCTCCATAAGACAGGTATAATACCACTTTTTCCACAGAATGGTGATCCTACCAGTACACAGTCATTCATTTTGGGATGAAGAATGCACCAGCTATATTCTCAAGGGTAGTCATAACTTATTTCAAAGAATTCATCCATCAATTTTTAGAAGTACACCTGGATGATTGGACAGTATGCATTATGTTGAAGGACCATGTAGAGGTGTTAATATTGATGTTGGATATATGTAGGCAGTGTCAAATCTCATTGAATATTAAGAAGTGCATTTTTGGGACACCATTTGGAATATTATTGGGACACATAGTGTGAAAACACGGATTTCTAGTAGATCCTTCCAAGATTGCAGTAATTATTAATTTACCACCACCAAAATCAGTGCACCAATTGAGAGAAACATCGGGCCACACAGGCTACTAAAGAATATTCATAAAAGGATATGCACATATCACTATGTTGATGGAGATTTTTTTTAAGAAAGATACTAAATTTCAGTGGAACGAGGATTGTCAACAAGGGTTAGACACCTTGAAAGAGAAGATGGACACAACACCTATTCTGGTATTTCTAGATTGGGAGAAAAAATTTCATGTTCATGTAAATGCATCAACCATAGCACTTAGATATATTCTGGCACATCCAAAAGCAGGAGAATTGGACCATCCTATAGCATTTGCAAGCAAAATATTGTTGGAATCGGAACAAAACTACAATACTACAGAAAGAGAAGGCCTAGTAATGGTATATGCACTGCAAAAGTTCATACACTATTCACTTGGAAAAAAATTTAAGATGTTCACGGATCATTCAACCCTCAAATACTTAGTCAACAAGCCAGTGTTGGGGGGGAGGATCTGTAGATGGTTACTATTATTTCAGGAATTTGACTTTGAAGTGAAAGTCAAACCAGGGAAGTTGAACGCAAAATCGTGTTAGCTCCTATAAAGTGAGCCTCTCAAGTAATTATTTTCACCCAAGTTTGGTCATGTCAGTTGTATTGGAAGGGTGACTAGTAGTCTTCAAGGTTCACTTAGCCACAAACCTAAATTTCACATAAGGAGAAAATAGAGTATCTATGTTTCATATTTTTTTGACAGTTTTGTTCAAAAGTGCCTATTGAAGTGACAAGGAAGGGAATGCCTTATCATAAGGCTTGATGTTCAAAGACATGCAAATACATCATGTCAATTTCAGAAGATTGTAACAAGGATAAGTTTTGGTGATCTAACATTCATCCAAATTTTCATAAATTTTGCTAATGAATTAATTTTTATTTTGAGACTATTTTAGGGACACAACAACATCATCCATGATGACATACATATGATACATCATTAAGAATAAATATCAGAACAAAGTATCAAGGAATTTATTAGTTGAAAACAAGACAATGCTCAATTGGCAAAAATCCTAGTTTCATTAGGGATTATGTTTACTTCATCAAAATGGCTTGGAGGATGGTTTATTCAGTTGGAGCAACTACATTATGGATTATAATACATTGTATAATAATTTTCCAACCTTCAGAACCATTCCAAATCATTTTATTTACCCGAAAGAATCAAATTGCAAATTCATAAGAGTTGGTAGCACAAAGCATGATTTCACAGTGTAATGCGCTACGAACTTGCTGTAGATGGCAATTTTCACAAATTTTGGTCAAAAGGTCAAAATTCGAATTGGAAAGAGGATTTTTAGGGGAATATGATGACTATTACTCCAATATCTCATAAAATATTATCCACGGGTGCAAGAGGCACTTCATTTCACAAATGGAAACATTATAGGGATCAAATCCTAGAATGTAGGAATATGACTAGATTTTGGAAATCTGTGTTTTCCTGTTTTAGTCACTATATTTGGACATAGATTCTGACACGATGGAAATGTATTTTTGGAAAGTGAGAGATTTTTTTCACAATAACGATCTCCTATTCAAAAAACTCTCTCATTTTTCCAAAATATGTTTTTATTCTCGATATATAGGTGAATCTTTGAGAAGCATATTTCCAGAAAATTTTATACTTTGTTTTTTCTAGGCACCTCACAAATTCGGATTTGAGTTGGATCTCTTCAACCAACTAAAGATAGTTGAAGAGGTTATGAGATCCATATATTTTGGATCTTGATGAGCATGTAATATCTAAATAAAGAGGACCAAAGGGAGGAGCTTGGGGGGTTGGAATTTGGAGATCTGTATAGACTCTTTTATTGTAAAGACTTTTGATATAGATATATTGGAATCATAATCTTCTTTCATTGTTATTGTTCAGACCTTTGTTCATTCATCTCTTCCTATACT
Source organism: Picea glauca (assembly GCA_000966675.3). Taxonomy (NCBI): domain Eukaryota; kingdom Viridiplantae; phylum Streptophyta; class Pinopsida; order Pinales; family Pinaceae; genus Picea; species Picea glauca. Next base: position 43,964 of record JZKD02S0970252.1, on the reverse strand, counting down.
TATGATTGAATTTCATGCTCATTTCTTTTTTTACTCAATGACTGATAATTTTCATCTTGTCTTTGCATTGGTAAACTAGAATTATAAGTATTCTTCCTTGTTATAATCAACCTTTCATCTATGCTTTTAATATACATGATCTTGATGGTATAGTGAGTTTTCTCCATCCATATGAGTTTAAAAACCATTTGATAAATACCTTTTGAGAGCCTTATATTGTCTAGATATGTTCAATGTATCTTGAATGAGGGAGTTATTGAAGGAGTTATTCATTTTCTGATCCATTTTATACATTTCATTGAACATTTGATTAAGTTACCAAGTGTACTCAACCTACAACCTTGAGTGACTCTTGGAGTGATAACAAATTGGCGCCGCTGCCGGGGAGAGGAGTGTGAAGCAATATTCCATGGGAGACAACATAGTCCCAAATTTTGATGATAGACAAAGGTTGGGCATCATATTGGTTGTAATCTTGTATCTGGCGACTCCATGAAGGACAAATTCAGTGGTGACTCCACAATATTCAAATGTCAAAGAAATTTGTTGCTCTTTTGGCTAGGAGGTTTTCACCTCTTAAATTTTCTGCAATCCTTGGTTTCCCACATCCAGTACCTCTTATGGATATTTGGGGAGATTACCTTCCTTGGTTTAGAGAAAGGAAAGAGGATAATCCTTCAGATCACCTAATCAGATTTCATCAATGCATGGATCAGTTAAATATACATGAAGAAGATGTGCTCATGAAGATGTTTTTCTATTCATTAGAAGGTGATGCACGTAAGTGGTATTTCTCCTTACCTCCTTCCATCATTTCATCCTTGAAGGATTTCCACAGAGTATTCAATGAGTATTGCAAAAAGTACTTTTCAGATGAGTCATTATTTGAAAATTGTTGTGAGGAGTTTCATTCAGATATTCAACATGTTGTTTCTTCTATTAGTGAGGATGAAAGTGAATATATTAATGACGATACATATGAGGATGAAATTCTTTCTATTGTTAATTCCCAAGAAGAAGATATTCAAGATACAATTGATAGTAATATCAATGATTGCATAGCTGAGGATGTTTTAGATCTTGCTTCTTGTGAACCTGTTGATTCAAATCTAGATGAGAAGGATGATTATGATGAGAAAGAAGGAGTTGTTGTTTCAAATATGTTTCAAAATCATATTGTTGATGATTATATGCAGAAATCTTCATCTCTGCCATTAGGATTTTGTCCCGGTGTTCCCATATTTGACAAATGTCACGAGGATGAGGAAGATTTTAAAGTTTATGAAGGCTTTTTTACTAATGGAATATCATCTAGTTCTAATTTTCAACAAGAAGAAGATCAACAATGTAATTATACTATGGTTGATGATAGTTATGAGTCTGTTGTTCAAAATTCCAATGAAAGTCTCCTTAGTTTTGATACATCTTTTAAAGATATCATTGTTGGGGAGAGTAGTCAACAGTTCTCTCATGATGTATTTTTAAAGACTCATCCTTCTTTTGACCATTATGGATATAGTGATGTAGAAGGTCAAGAACATATCTCTTCTTTTTTCTCAGAAATTGTAAGTTGTAATGGGCCAGCATATCATAGTGATGGATCCAAGTCACAAGGGTATAACAAAGGGGAAAAAATACATGAGAATTCTATGATTTTGAATCTGTATGATGGTGACCATGGTTTTGAAGATCCTATGGCAGACTTACTTGAGTCTTATCTCTCAGACTCTCTTAAGTTTTCATATTTTATCATATCACTTGCATTTTTTTAGTGAATATGATCTTCTGAAAGAATTTTTATGGTCATTATTATCTTCTAGTCAGTGTCATAAAAAGAATCCTTTCAGTCATGAGTTTACTTGTATGGATTCATTGGAAGCATGATTTCACTTCATCAACAAGCAATACAGTTGATCAGAGGAGGAGTGTACATGAATAAGCTCAATACTTGAGCATTGGTTTTCAGTTTTCAATGAATACGCATAGTTGGTTTTGTTGATTAAGGTTGGTTTTCATTGATGTCAATTGTTGAAGAAAGCCCGATAGAACAAAGGTTTGGGTAATGGAACCAAGTTTTTTTGATGTAAAGATGACTCATTATTGTATTTTCATGGTTGATAATAAGTTCATATGGATGAACTCCAAAGTGGTCCCCTTATGGTGAAATCCATCATGGGAAGACGCTTTGCGGATTGAGTTATCCGAGAAGTATGGTTAGATAACCCATGCTTAATTGTGGAATAATGAGATGAAGGTCAATGAATTTCTCAGTGAAAATATCCTATATGGATAGTGCTTGTCATGCCATTTCTGGTGGCATGTGTTATGTCACATAACTCCTCACAGTTAGAGAGTTATGACCATGAGAAGTTGGAGAACCCAGGTTTGGGTAATGGACCCAAGTTTGTTTGATGGGTAATGGTATGAGTTTGGATATATTTGTAGGTGATACTATTCTATATCGATATTACATGTCATTCCATTTCTGGTGGTATGTGGAACGTCAAATAACTCCTCACGGTTTGAGAGTTATGGCCTTACGAAGTTGGAGGACCCTCATATGTCATCTAGAAGTCCCAAAAGGTCAAAGTAGTCAAAGTGGTTTAAGAGATTTTAGAAGGT
>JZKD02S0970252.1:13402-35502 GCA_000966675.3 Picea glauca | reverse complement strand
AATCCAAAACTAGTCATGTGAGACTAAAGAAAAGTTTGATGAAAATGCTAGTCTCTTGTTGTTAAAGTTAAGGAAAGTTTGCAGGTATGTGATCATATACACCAGGTCTATTACAAAGTTACAAATCATATTTGGGTAATGAAATTGATGAGGTCTTTTGGTTGAGGTACATGTTGGGTACATGGTTTAGACAAGTAGTTGATGAGTTGGCACATACATGAGGTGTATAGTTGATGATGTTGGTACATCTTGATGAGTCATAGTTGATGAGTATTCGATACATGATTGGTACATACTTGGTACATGGTTGGAGGCACTTGTTACTAGTGTTGTTGACACATGGTTTATGGATGATGTAGCATACTTGTATTATTAGAAGCACATATTGATCTTGGTGACGATTATGAGTTGTTGTGTTATGCTTGGTTGATGCACATCTTTGAGAGTTGTCTCCATGATTGATCTTGGTGAGTGATCTGATTTGGTTCATAAGATTTATGAGACAAGTTATTGTGATAGGTTGTTTGGACAAGTTGTTGTGAAAGGTTATTTGTACAGGTTTGGTGCATGGTTGATGCACTTGTTCATGGTACAGGTTGAGGTACAAGTTGGTGCATGGTTGATGCACTTGTTTATGGTACAGATTGATTACAGATTGTTTGGTACATGTTGGTGCATGGTTGATGCACTTGTTTATGGTACATGTTGATTACAGGTTGATAACAGGTTGAGGTACAGGTTGATGCATGGTTGATGCATGGTTCAGGTTATTGGTGTAGGTTATTTGGTGTAGGTTGATTGGTACAGTTTTACATCATTATATCTCACAGTGATAGTGTGACAGTGATTCCATCATTCTACTTATACGTCAGGGCGGTTGGACGGAGCAAGGACGGGCGGTTGTAGCCGCCTTCCTGTTGTAGCCGAAGAACATAGGGGGTTGTAGCCTCCTTTTGGTTGTATCCAGAGAATTGGGGAGTTGGATCTTCCCTCAGGTTGTAGCTTGAGAAACTAGGGGGTTGGAACCTCCTTCCAGTTGCAACTGGAAAACAAAAGAAGTTGGTGCTTCCAATGAATGTAATTCTTCAATACAGATAAGAAAAACCATTCTTTGGTTTTCTCCCACTTTGGGTTTTTACATAAAGCATTGGTGTACTATGTATGTGTATGATTGTTCATTTGTTCATTGCTTATTTACTCGATAGTTATTGGATGATAATGATACATTGATATAACACTTGGATTATATGGTTAAAAATGATTAAATTTCTCTATTATTGATTCACCCCCCCTCTAAGTAATCCAACAGTTTTCAGTATATCAACGTATGACATAAGTGAATATCAAATCTTGAAGGTTTTCATGAGATTGGTTGCACATTTCCGATGACTCCATAGCCCAATGGACAAGGAGAATGGAACTACTAGGTTCTTTGAAACCTCACAGGAAAGTTTCCATCCGAGTTGGAGCCAGATGTTAGCTCTTAGAAAGTAATCCTCTCAAGTCAGTCTTTTCACCCAATTTTGGTCATGTCAGTTGTATTGTAAGGGTGACTAGTAGTCTTCAAGGTTCGCTTAGCCACAAACCTAAATTTCACATAAGGAGAAAATAAAGTATCTATGTTTCATATTTTTTTGAAATTTTTGTTTCATATATTTGGATGATATGAAAATGTATTTTTTGAAAGTGAGAGAGGTTTTTCACAAAGAACGATCTCTCAATTTTCGAAAATCTTTTTGTATTTGGGAGATATAGGTCAATATTTGAGAAGCATATTTCCAGAAATTTTATACTCTGTTTTTGCTAGCCACCTCACAAATTCATATTTGAGTTGGATCTCTTCAACCAACTAAAGATAGGTGAAGAGGTTATGAGATCCATCTATTTTGGATCTAGATGAGCATGTAATATCTATATAAATATGACCAAAGGGAGGAGCTTAGGGGGTTGGAATTTGGAGATCTTTATAGACTCTTTTATTGTAAAGACTTTTGATATATATACTGGAATGATAAACTTATTTCACTGTTATTGTTCAGACCTCTGTTCATTCATCTCTTATTGTACTTATGATTGAATTTCATGTTCATTTATTTGTTGACTCAATGATTAATAATTGCCATCTTGTATTTGCATTAGTAAACTAGAATTATAAGTATTCTTATTTGTTATAATCAACCTTTCATCTATGTTTTTAATATACATGATCTTCCTGGTATAGTGAGTGTTCTCCATCCATCTGAGTTTAAAAACCATCTAATCAATACCTTTTGAGAACCTTATATTGTCTGGATATGTTCAGTGTATCTTGAATACAGGAGTTATTGAAGGAGTTATTCATTTTTTGATCCATTTTATACATTTCATTGAACATTTGATTAAGTTACCAAGCTTACTCAACCTACAACCTTGAGTGACTCTTGGAGTGATAACAAATTGGCGCAGTTGTTGGGGAGAGGAATATGATGCAAGCTTCTCTGGGAGACGACATAGTCACAAATTTTGATGATAGACAAAGGTTGGGCATCATATTGGTTGTAATATTCTATCTGGCGACTCCATGAAGGACAAATTCAATGGTGACTCCACAATCTTCAAATGTCAAAGGCATTTGTTGCTCTTTTGGCTAGGAGGTTTTCACCTCTTAAATTTTCTGCAGTCCTTGGTTTCCCACATCCAGTACCTGTTATGGATAGTTGGGGATATTACCTTCCTCGGTTCAGAGAAAGGAAAGAGGATAATCCTTCAGATCACCTCATCAGATTTCATTAATGCATGGCTCAGTTAAATATACATGATGAATCTGTGCTCATGAAGATGTTTTTCTATTCATTGGAGGGTGATGAACGTAAGTGGTATTTCTCTTTACCTCCTTCCATCATTTCATCCTTGAAGGATTTCCACAGAGTATTCAATGAGTATTGCAAAAAGTAATTTTCAGATGAGTCATTATTTGAAAATTGTTGTGAGGAGTTTCATTCAGATATTCAACATGTTGTTCCTTCTATTAGTGAGGATGAAAGTGAATATATTGATGAAGATACAGATGAGGATGAAATTATTTCTATTGTTAATTCCCAAGAAGAATATCTTCAAGATATAATTGATAGTAATATCGATGATTGCATAGCTGAGGATGTTTTAGATCTTGCTTCTTATGAACCTGTTGATTCAAATCTAGATGAGAAGGATGATTATGATGAGGAAGAAGGAGTTTTTGTTTCAAATATGTTTCAAAATCATATTGTTGATGATTATATGTAGAAATATTCATCTTTGCCATTAGGATTTTGTCCTGATGTTCCCATATTTGACAAATATCGTGATGATGAGGATGATTTTAATGTTTATGAAGGCTTGATGACTAATGGAATATCATCTAGTTCTACTTTTTAGCAAGAAAAAGATCAACAATGTAATTATACTATGGTTGATGATAGTTATGAGTTTGTTTTTCAAAATTCCAATGAAAGTCTCCTTAGTTTTGATACATCTTTTAAAGATATCATTGTTGGGAAGGGTAATCAACAGTTCTCTCATGATATATTTTTAAAGACTCATCCTTCATTTGACCATTATGGAGACAGTGATGTAGAATATCAAGAACATATCTCTTTGTTTCTCTCGGAAATTGTAAGTTGTAATGGGCCAGCACATCATAGTGATGGATCTGAGTCACAGGGGTATAGAAAAGGGGAAAACATACATGAGCGGTCTATGATTTTGAATCTATATGATAGTGACCACGGCTTTGAAGATCCTATGGCATCCTTACTTGAGTCTTATCTCTCAAACTCTTTTAAGTTTTCAGATTTTATCATATCACTTGCATTTGTTAGTGAGTATGATCTTCTGGAAGAGTTCTTATGGTCATTATTATGATTTTATTATCACCTTCTCATCAGTGTCATAAAAAGTATCCTTTCAGTCATGATTTTAATTGTATGGCTTCATTTGAAGCATGATTTCACTTGATCAACAAGCAGTACAGTTGATCAAAGTAGGAGTGTACATGAATAAGCTCAATAGTTGAGCATTGGTTTTCATATTTCAATGAATAAGAAAAGTGTTTTTCATCATATCAGGGTATGAAATAAGTGAATATCAAATATTGAAGGTTTGCATGGGATTGGTTGCAAAGGCCCAATGACTCCATATCCCAATGGACAAGGCGACTGAAACTACTAGGTTCTGGGAAACCTCACTGGGAAGTTTCCATCCCAGTTGGAGCCATATGCTATCACCTAGAAAGTAAGCCTCTCAGTCAGTATTTTCACCCAAGTTTGGTCATGTCAGTTGTATTGGAAGGGTGACTAGTAGTCTTCAATGTTCACTTAGCCACAAACCTAAATTTCACATAAGGAGAAAATAGAGTATCTATCGTTCATATTTTTTTGACAGTTTTGTTCAAAAGTGCCTATTGAAGTGACAAGGAAGGGAATGCCTTATCAAAAGGCTTGATTTTCAAGGAAATGCAAATAAACCATGTCAATTTCATAAGATTGTAACAAGGATAAGTTTTTGTGATCTAACATTCATCCAAATTTTCATAAATTTTGCTAATGAATGAATTTATGTTTTGAGAGTGTTTTAGGAACATGAAAACATCAACCATGATGACATGCATATGATACATCAGTCAGAATGCATATCAGAACAAAGTATCAAGGAATTAATTAGTTGAAAACAAGACAATGCTCATTTGGCAAAAATCCTAGTTTCATTAGGGATTATGTTTACTTCATAAAAATGGCTTGGAGGATGGTTTATTCAGTTGGAGCAACTACATTATGGATTATAATACATTGTATAATCATTTTCCAACCTTCAGAACCATTCCAAAGAATTGTATTTACCCGAAAGCATCAAATTGAAAATTCAAAAGAGTTGGTAGAGCAAAGCCTGTTTTTGCAGTGTAATGCGCTACCAACTTGTTGTAGATGGCAATTTTCACAAATTTTGGTCAAAAGGTCAAAAATCGAATTGGAAAGAAGATTTTTAGGGGAATATGATGACTATTCCTCCAATATCTCATTAAATCTCATCCATGGGTGCAGGTGGCACTTAATTTCACCAATGGAAACATTCTAGGGATCAAATCCTAGAATGTATGAATATGACTAGATTTTGGAAATCTGTATTTTCCTATTTTAGTCACTTTCTTTGGAGATATATTTTGACGATATGAAAATTTATTTTTGGAAAGTGAGAGAGGTTTTTCACAAGAATGAGCTCCTCTTCAAAAAAATCTTTCATTTTTCCAAAATCTATTTGTATTCGAGAGATATAGGTCAATATTTGAGAAGCATATTTCCAGAAATTTTATACTCTATTTTTTCTAGCTGACGCAGACCCCTGACCCTCGGGCCAGAATCCGCTATAGAATCGTTCTATCCTTCAGATCTATAGAACTGGAATGGTTCTTTTGGCCTTCCTTGAGACATCACGAACCCGATCCACAGGTCCTTCAGAAACCCCACATGTGCGAACATGCACGAAGCGTGAGCTTCATCTCTTCCAAGAGACCACTGCGCTCTGACCAAGGCCTTAACACAAGCACCTTCACAGCTCACGATCTCACGAGTTCATGAATCGAAGCCCCTCGACTCTTATTTTCCAACCTCCCGATACCCGAGATGATGATACAGGTATAGCCCTTCCTTGTTAGTGCCCTCCATGCGTAACCGTGATACAGGGGACGACTCTGATGTCTTCAGGACTTCGTGAATCGAGACTTCCCCCATCCCGACTCTTACCTCTCGGACTCTCGATGTTCGAAACCCTGATGGGTCCTTATATTACCACCACGCGTCCTCCTATTTGACGCTCCTGATCCTTTCGGGATTTCATGGGTCAAGAGTTTCGAATCTTTCCCTTTGTATCTCCTGATATCCAAAATTTTGATATAGGCCTTTCGTTCCCTCTCCACTTACGAGGGTTAAACCCTGTGAAGCTTCTCCCAGATTCGATGGCTATCAACTATCTACGCAAGATCTGATGGCCCAGATCTATTCCTTCCTTGTGCACTCTTCTGCTGCTACCTGGATGTGAACTTTAACGGTCCATATCTTCCTCTCCATCTACGAATCAATGACAGTTGTAGCTCCCTCCGGAGCTTTCGCTTCTTCCTCGACCTTGGAATATTTGAAGGGTCTCAAAGGTCTCGGCCTTTGATTCTCTACGAACCCTATGACCTCAGGTCTCACCTATGTTCTAAGGACGATTTCCCTCCTAAGCTTCAGGACTATGAAACCTTGAAGGGTTTCCCCAACTTCTTGCACTCCTTGCAACTATTTCTCTGTGCACAAAGGCATTGTCCCTCTTGAGATTTCTTCACTCTCTGAAACCTCAAAGGTTTCTCAGCCTCTGCACTCCTTGCAGGGTCTCTGCACACAACTGTGCTATCTTTCCTAAGCTTCTCTGTTGGTCAGACCTCTAAGGGACTTAACCCTTTTCTTTCCTTGAAAGGATGGAAATGCCCTCTAGCAACTTCCTGCTCAAGAACTCCTTGTTGTGTCTACAGGGTATTCATCAACCCTATGAAGGTCCTCTTCGTTGGACGCTTCTCTTCTCTATAACTCTAAGAGTTCTTCTATGCACTCATGCACCTGCTTGATGCCCTCCTAGAAGAGCTTCTAGAATCCTTAGTGATTCTGATTTCCTCCTTGAACCCATGATGGAGTTATTCCTCAATGCAACCTGTGCATCTGCTCAATGCCCTCCTAGCAGAGCTCTATAGAACTCCTCAAATATTCTATCTTCTTCTGTGCCTTTCCTCTGCATAGTCCTGTCTCCAAGGTGTTCAACAACCTTGAGATCTTTCCCTAAGTTTAAGACTTCAACTTGTGCGCCCTCCTGGCACATCCTTTTCCAAATTCCATAGAATTGGAAGTGCACTCTATGCACTGGCTTTTAGAAGCTACAACATTTTGTCACGCCCTCTTGGCATGAAGCCTCAAAGAACCACAAACCTAAAATCAAAGAACCCACAGATAGTAGAACCTATCTGTCCATGAAAATGCATACTAACACACACATCTACAACATATAAAGAACACACCAAGAAATTCATGCAACCACAGAATAACATGCAGGAAAAAATGTTGTTTATATTAATATGAAATGCATGTACAATGGTGTTCTTGAGCTTAGAATTTCACAGAGTCTCGGCCCCTTCTCTATCTTCTCTACTCTTGCAGATTCTAACTCTACTCTTGGTACTACTACAAAACAAGATCCAAGATCTTTTACATGAGGGGTCTCTTCGATCTCTTCCCTCCATCTCACCTACTCTCATTAATGGTTGTCTAGTCCAAATCGGAGCTAGATCCCAGCCTTACAACCATTAAAGGTTATCTACATCTAAAGCCTCCATATAGGCACGGATTTTTGGCTCTAACAACCTTACAAACATTAAATTCCCTTAATTCAAATTCAAAATGTGAGATGACTGGCACCTCTCCTCCTTCATTGAATGCGCGTTGTGCTGGCTGGTTGGATGGCACATGGCTGGCGTGGGAGTGATGCTCCTACATCATACTCCTCTATTGTGAAAAATTCATGAGCTCCTGCTCATGAGATCCTCAGCGCCGCTGTTGAAACCCTCCTGGATCCCAAACAACTCTTTGGAGTTGTTCCTCTGCTCCATCTCTCTGTTGCTGCTACTGCTGTTCTGCTACTATGGCAGACCCTCTTCTACTCAGCCTTTCTCTGCTGGTAGTCTCTGCTGATCTAATCATCATCCTTTTGAGTTGTTCTATCTCCTCGTCCAGCTGCTTCCCTGGCTGGCTCTGTTCATGCAATCTCTTCTGCTGCAATTCTTCTCTGCAAATGGGTAGATCATCATGATCTCCCATGTCATCCTCTTCATCCTCTGTGGCACTAAGTGTCCAATCTGCTGCAAAGTTCATCTTTGCAGTCCTATCATTGAGTTGTTGCTCAAATTCTCCCTGTGACATTTCTTTTGCTACCATCTCTGTTGTTGGCATGCCTACAGCTTCTTTTAGCTGCTCCTTGGGTTGCTATTCTTCTTCCCATCGCATCCATGGCCTTTAGTAGCCATCTTCACCTTCTATTTTCCCTCTTGGAAAATATTTTGTAACTCTGCAACTAAGAGCTTCCAGCCTCTCCTTACAGTCGACCTGACTGCCTTTTGACTGCTGCGCACCTGCAAAAATCTCTACAGAGTCTCAGTGCTCTGTCTCCTTCTGCCTATCTCTACAAGCTGCCTCTGATACCAACTGAGGTGTACCAGAGTATTGTCTTTCTCTTCTTGCTCCCTTTTCCTGAAATATACAAACAGAGTCAAGCTCTAATACCAAATTGATGCATATTAGAGTACTCTTTTGCCTTTAGCTTCCTCTGCCTAAAATCTACAGACAAAATTCAGGCTCTGATACCAAATTGACGCAGACCCCCGACCCTCGGGCCAGAATCTGCTATAGGATTGTTCTATCCTTTGGATCCACAGAACCAAAATGGTTCTTTTGGCCTTCCTTGAGACCTCACAAACCCGATCCACAGGTCCTTCGGAAACCCCACCTGTGCGAACATGCACGAAGTGTGAGCTTCATCTCCTCCAAGTGACCACTGCGCTCTGACCAAGGCCTTAACACAAGCGCCTTCAGAGCTCGCGATCTTGCGATTTCATGAATCGAAGCCCCTCGACTCTTCTTTTCCAACCTCTCGATAACCGAGATGACGATACGGGTATAGCCCTTCCTTGTCAGCACCCTCCACGCGTAACCGTCGGCTAGGGATAAGTGCTAGCACCTCTCGCTACTCGTGACCTCAAAAGTTGAAGGGTTGAACCTTCCTGCTCCTCTTTTGCGAATCCATGAGACGAGATAACTCAACGATGGGTTGACTCACCTTTCATACTTCTTGCAACTTGCAATCTCGCGAGTTGGAGTGTCGAGCTCTCCTGCTCCTCCTTCACGAATCCACGAGACGCCGCAAGTCAATATAATGTTGACTCCTTCCCAGGCGACAAGTGTTCACCTGTTAATCACGTGGTCCCCACCTGATGGATGTGCCACGTGTTCACATGAGCCTTAGCTCTCGGCACTTCGTGACTTCTACAGTTGAAAGTGAATCCTCTCAACCTCCGAACCCCTGAGTGCATGATATGGCGAAGGTTCTGATCCAATGGTCCTTTGGTGACCTGGATCCAACCGCTATCTCTGCTCCTCATTGTTCGGAGCTTCATGGAATCAAGAGCTTGGCCTGCCCTCTCCAAACTCCCGAACTTCGAATCCATGAGATAACCCAACGGCCCTTCGAACTCCTATGAGTTCCCTGATCATTGCCATGCATCCTCCACAGATGGATGGTCCTAATCACTTCAGGACTTCGCAAGTCATGAAGTCAAAATAGTTCCCTGTTCATCTCTCCGATGTCGAATCCCCAAGATACGAGGATCTTGTGGCACGCGTCCTCCTAGATGAATGGCTCTAATGTCTTAGGGACTTCGTGAATCAAGACTTCCCCCATCCTGACTCTTACCTCTCGGACTCCTGATGTTCGAAACCTCGATGGGTCCTCAGATTACCGCCACACGTCCTCCTATTTGACGGTCCTGATCCTTTCGAGATTTCATGTGTCAAGAGTCCTGACTCTTGCTCTTTGTATCTCCAGATATCCAAAATTCCGATATAGGCCTTTCGTTCCCTCTCCACTTACGAGGGTTAAACCATGTGCAGCTTCTCCCAGATCCAATGGCTATTGGCTATCTGCGCAAGATCTGACGGCCCAAATCTGTTCCTTCCCTGTGCTTTCTTCTGCTGCTACCTGGACGTGAACTTCAATGGTCCAGATCTTCCTCTCCAACTCTGAATCAAATGCATTTTTAGCTCCCTCCTGAGCTTTCGCTTCTTCCTCCTCCTTGGAAGATTTGAAGGGTCTCAAAGGTCTCAACCTTTAATTCTCTGCGAACCCTGTGACCTCGGGTCTCACCTGCGTTCTAAGGACACTTTCCCTCTTGATCTTCGGGACTGTGAAACCTTTAAGGGTTTCCCCGACTTCCTGCACTCCTTGCAGCTATTTCTCTATGCACAAAGGCATTGTCCCTCTTGAGCTTTATTCACTCTCTGAAACCTTAAAGGTTTCTCAGCCTCTGCACTCCTTGAAGGGTCTCTACACACAACTACACTATATGTCCTAAGCTTCTCTATTGGTCAGACCTCTAAGGGACTTAACCCTTTTCTCTCCTTGAAAGGATGGAAATTCCCTCTAGCAACTTCTTTCTCAAGCACTCCTTGTTGAGTCTGCAGGGTATTCAACAACCCTGTGAAGGTCCTCTTCCTTGGATGCTTCTCTAATCCAGAACTCTAAGATTTCTTCTGTGCACTCATGCACCTTATCGATGCCCTCCTGGCAGAGCTTCTAGAATCCTCAGTGATTTTGATTTCCTCCTTGAACCCATGATGGATTTATTCCTCAATGCAACCCGTGCATCTGCTCAATGCCCTCCTAACAGAGCTCTACAGAACTCCTCAGAGATTTCTTCTTCTTCTGTGCCTTTCCTCTACACAATCCTGTCTCCAAGGTGTTCAACAACCTTGAGATCTTTCCCTGATTTTAAGACTTTAGCTGGTGCGCCCTCCTGGCACGTCCTTGTCCAAATTCCACAGAATTGGAAGTGCACTCTATGCACTGGCTTTCAAAACACGCAGCGTTCTGTCACGCCCTCTTGGCATGAAGCCTCAAAGAACCCCAAACTTGAAATCAAAGAGCCCACAGATAGAAGAACCTATTTATCCCTGCAAATGCATACTAACACACACATCTACAGCATATATAGAACACACGAAGACATTCATGCAACCACAGAATAACATGAAGGAAAAATTGTTGTTTATATTAATATGAAATGCCTGTACAAAGGTGTTCTTGAGCTCAGACTTTCACAGAGTCTCGGCCCCTTCTCTATCTGCTCTACTCTCGTAGATTCTAACTCTACTCTTGGTACTACTACAAAACAAGATCCAAGATATTTTACATGAGGGGGCTCTTCGTGCTCTTCCCTCCATCTCACCTACTCTCATTAATGGTTGTCTAGTCTGAATCGAAGCTAGATCCCAGCCTTACAACCATTAAAGGCTATCTACATCTAAAGCCTGCGTATAGGAACAACCTTTCGGCTCTAACAACCTTACAAACATTAAATTCCCTTAATTCAAATTCAAAATGTGAGAGGACTGGCGCCTCTCCTCCTTCATTGAATGCGCGTTGTGTTGTCTGGCTAGCTGGCGCATGGCTGGCTTGGGAGTGATGCTCCTGTATCACTAGCCACCTCACAAATTTGGATTTGAGTTGGATATCTTCAACCAACTAAAGATAGGTGAATAGGTTATGAGATCCATATATTTTGGATCTAGATGAGAATGTAATATCTATATAAATAGGACCAAAGGGATGATCTTGGGGGGTTGTAATTTGGAGATCTTTATAGACTCTTTTATTGTAAAGACTTTTGATATATTTATTCGAATGATAAGCTTCTTTCACTATTATTGTTCAGACCTCTCTTCATTCATATCTTCTTGTACTTATGATTGAATTTCATGTTCATTTCTTTGTTTACTCAATGACTAATAATTCTCATCTTGTCTTTCCATTGGTAAACTAGAATTATAAGTATTCTTCCTTGTTATAATCAGCCTTCCATCTATGTTTTTAATATACACGATCTTGCTAGTATAGTGAGTGTTCTCAATCCATATGAGTTTAAAAACCATATGATCAATACCTTTTGAGAGACTTATCTTGTCTGGATATTTTCAATGTATCTTGAATGAGGGATTTATTGAAGGAGTTATTCATTTTCTGATCCATTTTATACATTTCATTGAACATTTGATTAAGTTACCTAGATTACTCAACCTACAACCTTGAGTGACTCTTGGAGTGATAACAAATTGGTGTCGTTTTCGAGGAGAGGAGTGTGAAACAAGCTTATCTAGGAGACGACATAGTCCCAAATTTTGATGATAGAAAAAGGTTGGGAATCATATTGGTTGTAATCTTCTATCTAGCGACTCCATGAAGGACAAATTTAGTGGTGACTCCACAATATTCAAATGTCAAAGGAATTTTCTTCTCTTTTGGCTAGGAGGTTTTCACCTCTTAAATTTTATGTAGTCCTTGGTTTCCCACATCCAATACCTCTTATTGACATTTGGGGAGATTACTTTCCTTGGTTCAGAGAAAGGAAAGAGGATAATCCTTCATATCACCTCATCAGATTTCATCAATGCATGGCTCAGTTAAATATACATGATGAATATGTGCTCATGAAGATGTTTTTCTATTCATTGGAGGGTGATGCACGTAAGTGGTATTTCTCTTTACCTCCTTCCATCATTTCATCCTTGAAGGATTTCCACAGAGTATTCAATGAGTATTGCAAAAAGTACTTTTCAGATGAGTCATTATTTGAAAATTGTTGTGAGGATTTTCATTCAGCTATTCAACATGTTGTTTCTTCTATTAGTGAGGATGAAAGTGAATATATTAATGAAGATACAGATGAGGATGAAATTTTTTCTATTGTTAATTCCCAAGAAGAAGATCTCTGAGATATAATTGATAGTAATATCGATGATTGCATAGCTAAGGATGTTTTAGATCTTGCTTCTTGTGAACCTGTTGATTCAAATCTAGATGAGAAGGATGATTATATGCAAAAATCTTCATCTCTGCCATTAGGATTTTGTCATGATGTTACCATATTTGAAAAATATAGTGATGATGAGGAAGATTTTAAAGTTTATGAAGGCTTTTTGACTAATGGAATATCATCTAGTTCTAGTTTTCAACAAGAAGAAGATCAACAATGTAATTATACTATGTTTGATGATAGTTACGAGTCTGTTGTTCAAAATTCCAATGAAAGTCTCCTTAGTTTTGATACATCTTTTAAAGATATCATTATTGGGGAGAGTAATCAACCGTTCTCTCATGACATATTTTTAAATACTCATCCTTCATTTGACCATTATGGAGATAGTGATGTAGAAGATCAAGAACATATCTCTTCTTTTCTCTCAGAAATTGTAAGTTGTAATGGGCCAGCACATCATAGTGATGGATCCAAGTCATAGGGGTATAAAAAAGGGGAAAACATACATGAGCATTCTATGATTTTGAATTTGTATGATGGTGACCACGGTTTTGAAGATCCTATGGCAGCCTTACTTGAGTCTTATCTCTCAAACTCTCTTAAGTTTTCAAATTTTATCATATCACTTGCATTTTTTAGTGAGTATGATCTTCTAAAAGAGTTTTTATGGTCATTATTATGCTTTTATTATTATATTCTAGTCAATGTCATAAAAAGAATCCTTTCAATCATGATTTTACTTTTATGGCTTCATTGGAAGCATGATTTCACTTGATCAACAAGCAGTAAAGTTGATCAGAGTAGGAGTGTACATGAATAAGTTCAATAGTTGAGCATTGGTTTTGAGTTTTCAATGAATAAGCAGAGTTCTTTTCAGTATATCAGGGTATGACATAAGTGAATATAAAATCTTGAAGGTTTGCAGGGGATTGGTTGCACAAACCCAATGACTCCATAGCCCAATGGACAAGGTGACTTGAACTACTAGGTTCTTGGAAACCTCACAGGGAAGTTTCCATCCTAGTTGGAGCCAAATGTTAGGTCCTAGAAAGTAAGTCTCTCAAGTCAGTATTTTCACCCAAGTTTGGTCATGTAAATTGTATTGGAAGGGTGACTAGTAGTCTTCAAGGTTCACTTAGCCACAAACCTAAATTTCACATAAGGAGAAAATAGAGTATCTATGTTTCATCTTTTTTTGATAGTTTTGTTAAAAAGTATCTATTGAAGTGACGAGGAAGGGAATGAATTATCATAAGGATTGATGTTCAAGGACATGCAAATACACCATGTCAATTTCAGAAGATTGTAACAAGGATAAGTTTTGGTGATCTAACATTCATCGAAATTTTCATAAATTTTGCTAATGAATTTCTATTTTGAGAGTGTTTTTGGGACACAACAACATCAAACATGATGAAATACGTATGATACATCAGTCAGAATGAATATCAGAACAAATTATAAAGGAATTCATTAGTTGAAAACAAGACAATGCTCATTTTGCAAAAATCCTAGTTTCATTAGGGATTATGTTTACTTCATCAAAATGGCTTGGAGGATGGTTTATTCAGTTGGAGTAGCTACATTATGGATTATAACACACTGTATAATCATTTTACAACCTTCAGAACCATTCCAAATTATTTTATTTACTCGAAATCATCAAATTGCAAATTTAGAAGATTTAGTAGCGCAAAGCCTATTTTTGCAGTGTAATGCGCTACCAACTTGCTGTAGATGGCAATTTTCACAAATTTTGGACAAAAGGTAAAACTTCGACTTGAAAAGAGGATTTTTAGGAGAATATGATGAATATTCCTCCAATATATCATCAAATATTATCCATGGGTGCAGGTGGCACTTCATTTCACCAATGGAAACATTCTTGGGATCAAATCCTAGAATGTAGGAATATGACTAGATTTTGGAAATTTGTGTTTTCCTGTTTTAGCCACTTTATTTGGAGATATATTCGGACGATATGGAAATTTATTTTTGGAAAGTGAGAGAATTTTTTCACAATAACGAGCTCCTATTCAAAAACCTCTCTCAGTTTTCTAAAATATGTTTTTATTCGGGAGATATAGGTTAATCTTTGAGAAGCATATTTCCAGAAATTTTATACTCTGTTTTTGCTAGCCACCTCACAAATTCGGATTTGAGTTGGATCTCTTCAAACAAATAAAGATAGGTGAAGAGGTTATGAGATCCATATATTTTGTATCTAGATGAGCATTTAATATCTAGATAAAGAGGACCAAAGGGAGGAGCTTGGGGGGTTGGAATTTGGAGATCTTTATAGACTCTTTTATTGTAAAGAATTTTGATATATATACTGGAATCATAAGCTGATTTCACTGTTATTTTTTAGACCTCTGTCCATTCATATATTCCTATACTTATGACTGAATGTCATGTTCATTTCTTTGTTTACTCAATGACTGATAATTGTCATCTTGTCTTTCCATTGGTAGACTAGAATTATAAGTATTCTTCCTTGCTATAATCAGCCTTTCATCTATGTTTTTAATATACATGATCTCGCTGGTATAGTGAGTGTTCTCCATCCATCTGAGTTCAAAAAACATCTGATCAATACCATTTGAGAGCCTTATATAGTTTGGATATGTACAATGTATCTTGAATGATAGAGTTATTGAAGGAGTTATTCATTTTCTGATCCATTTTATACATTTCATTGAACATTTTATTAAGTTACCAAGATTACTCAACCTACAACCTTGAGTGACTCTTAGAGTGATAACAAATCAGATCACCTGTCAAGGATCACCAATGGATAGGAGCCTACAAATTTAGAGGACAAATTCCCTGATGCGCAGTTATTTTCAGTCCAAGTAGCTAATGAATATTTTTTTGACATCATTGAGTACTTAAGTACAAGAACTGCACCACAAGAATTCAACACTGTGCAGAAGAAAAATATGGTAGTCAGAGTTGCAGACTATCAATTGATTGCATGACATTTATACAATATTGTCACAGACAACATCTTGAGAAGATGTGTACTAGAACATGAAAGGCCTAGGATTTTAGCAGGGGCTCATGAGGGAATAGATGGAGGACATTATGTAGGAAAATATACTGCATAGAAGGTATTGCATGCAGTTCTATGGTGGCCAACCATTTACAAAGATGCAAAGGACTACTTCCAGAGATGTGATGTATGTCAGAGGATTGGAAAACCTAATAGATGGGATGAGATTCCCCTAAGACCACATGTAACCTTGCAAGTATTCGAAAAATGGGAAATAGACTTTGTCGGACCAATAAACACACCATCAAAGAGGTCAGGAGCAAGGTATATCATTACTATGACAGAGTACTTAATGAGATGGGAAGAAGAAACACTAGTAAAAGATTGTAGTGCAGAGACAACATCACACTTCCTGTTTGAGCAAGTGATCACTAGATTTGGATTCCCAAGGATTTTGACGAGTGACCAAGGAAATCACTTCATCAATAGTACCATCAAGGCTAGGACTGAGGAGTTTGAGATCTATCATCAAAATAGTACACGTTATCACCCTCAAGCAAATGGGATAGTGGAATCATTTAATAAGATCCTAGAGAATGCATTGAAAAAACTATGCAATGTCAACAGGGATGATTGGGATTTGAAAATACCAGCAGTATTATGGGAATATTGGACGACATGTAAAAAGTTGACAAGATAGACACCATTCAGGTTGGTGTATGAACAAGAAGTAGTGGTGCCATTATAATTTTTGGTACCTAGTCTGCATGTAGCAACAATCACCAACATGACAGAACGAGGCGTAGTACAAGAAAGGTAAAGTTAGCTGATGGAGATGGAAGAAGATAGGATTCTAGCAAGATTTCATCAAGAAGTATAGAAAGAAAGGGACAAATCTTGGCATGACATACATATTAAAAGGAAGAGTTTCAAGGAGGGAGACCTAGTCTTGGTGTATGACAGTAAATTTCTTCAGCATCCAAGAAAATTCAAAATGCATTGGTTGGGACCATATGAAATGAAGACTTTCATAGAGGGGGGGTTGTACAGTTGAAAGATTTAGGAGGTACAAAACTTAGAGGAATGATCAATGGGATTCGACTGAAACTGTATAGGGACAATCGACCTCCTAGAACCTAGAAAGTTACTGTGCAGTAAGAAGATATCTATATAGTGTATTATAGTAGAAGTAAGGGAGAGAAAATGAGAAAAACAAATAAAAAGAAGAAAAATAAGAAAAACCATAAAAAGTAAAAAGGGGATACAAATAAAAACAGATGGGCGCACATGGAGGATCTTGATAGAATAGAACGGGTAGAATAGAATAGTGCATTGGAATAAAACCAGGGTTAGAAAACATTGCGCACAGAAGAGAAGTTAACGGGTAGAAAGGTACAACATGAAGGAAGAAATGAAAAAAGAAAAAAAGTGACAACTGTCAGTGCGACACAATTGGGACTTCTTCATCCCACCACAAAGTCGGAAAAAGGGGGGGAACCAACCCATTGTGTTATTTGCTAAGGAGAAGAATGCAAAGCCGAGTGGAAGAGCGATAGAGTGAAAATTTACGCTACCATTTGTCGATTTGAAATCTTGTAGTTCGTATTTCCTCGCCATGTCACTACCAAAGGTTGGAGCACCAAGCATAACCATATGAAACACCCAGAGTAACACTCAAGTGCCCCAAACCAAAACAAACAAGATGCCCACAGTGGTTTTTGTGGATGAAATGCACACACCAGAGTACGAGCAAACCACATTGCATGTGGACGAGGAGAAAGAACATGCATAGGATCCCAAGCAACCAGAAAAGGATGTCGAATGGAAGAAATCTGAGGTGTCCAGGGAGAAATGGCTGCAACAAGAGGAACCAACCACGAGTTCGACACAGTAAGGCCTAGAGCCAAAACCAGATCATGAAACAGAGCAAGAGGTTGTACCTGAGGGTGGGGTATCGTCCCCACAAGGAAAGAAGAGGACGTGAGAAGAGAGTAGTACATAGGGCTTACATCATGTACATGCAGAATTGGCTATAGTGATGCCAAAAATTCCCAAGGGAGTGAAGACCGAAGATAACATGTTCGGAGGAGTTGCTCACCTTAAATATTCTGACCATGATGTCTCTGACGCCATAAAGTTCCCATATTTGGTAGCACATAGCTACATAGAGAGTAGAGGAGAAGGCCCATTAGGCACACCACTGTTGGAGCCTGTGTAGTGGATCCTAAGACTATACAACACTGGCATCATGAACTTATTAGACATACTGCACTTCAAGCAGGGGAAACACATAAATGAATGTGTCAAACAACTTTTAGAAAGGGTGCACAAAGGAATCTTATGGATGGATAGGCTAGTGCCGATCAACATCTACCTCATCGCAGTGATTACAGGATACCCAAAGATGGGGAGAAGTTGAAACAATACCTAGAAGACAAAACTAAGGAGAAATCCATCTCAGATGAGATCAAATCAAAGTATGGTGCAAAAAGGGGTAATAGAGATATCAGGACCAAAGACATTAATCTGTATGATGGGTAAGAATGGGTATCTAATTTCTACTACTCATGGTTACTTATCCTCATTGCACTTATGGGATGGCAAGAACCTACATACACTATGTTCCGGCCAAGTACACGAAAATGTGGCGTAGCGTGTTACATGTCGCTGTGAAGCACAACAAATACTAAGGAAAAGAAACTCAACAATGACATGTTATCTCAGTACTTAACAATGATCTAGAACAACTTGGAAGATACATGGAGG
Source organism: Picea glauca (assembly GCA_000966675.3). Lineage (NCBI taxonomy): Eukaryota > Viridiplantae > Streptophyta > Pinopsida > Pinales > Pinaceae > Picea > Picea glauca. The sequence goes on along the minus strand of JZKD02S0970252.1, from coordinate 17,119 downwards.
ATCTCCCCAAAAGTTGTCCAAGATTTTGGGTAGATAGCGAATTTTCAGGCATCATGCCACAACATGTGGTTGTAGGCAAAGAAGGATCCAGCCAAGGAGTGGTTGAAGTTGAAGTACTGCGTGACAATGCAGGACATCCACATGGATGTACAAGAGTGGCATGAGGAGTGAAAAGTTCCAAAGATTCCAAGAGAAACACTAGCAGTACAGATCTAGACATAGGGTAGTACAGTCCCCACGTAGTAGATAGGCAAGAATGGCGCTAGCTAGAAAAAGAAGACAACAATAGGTACAATGGGGCAAATTATTCCAATTCAAAAGAAAATCAAGACACAAAAGAAGTCATAGCGTGGTCCTACACAATGTCCATCGAGAAAAGAGAAAGCACCAATAGGATCGATAGGATAAGTGAGCGTAGAAGAAGTGTAGATAGAGACAAAAGAAGTCTCAATGGAAGAAGGAGAAGGGAGGGATACCGATAGGGGTACACAGATGCCAGAAGCAGCTAAACCACTAGAGGCCCAAAGGAAGAGGACATGGGAGAAACCAAGTGGTTCCAAAAAGAAGGCTAAGGCCCACAGGAAGCCCATGGAAACATCTTTGACAACAGATGATGTGGAGCTAATAACAACGACAGTGGAAGATAGACTATTGGAGGTATGGTAAAATGCAAAGAATCATCGAGCTTCAATTCTGGAGCAAGTATAGGATGTAAAAATTGTGTTGGAAAAGTTGAGGATCATGGCAGAGCATAAACAAAAGGAAAAACCAATGCCCACTAGAGAAGAAGAACTTGTTGGAGAGACAGTGCACATCACGACACAGGGAAGTGTTGATTTCATCATAATACTAGATATGATGTTCATCGATGAGGAGACATCATAGAGGCCCTTGAAAGACATTGAGCGTCGTATAGGAGATTCATTCCAGAGAAAGGTCGGATGTGATGAACTTACAATTGGCATAGGAAGACAAAACCTCACTGAAGGAGGCACTTAGCCAGGAATACAACACCTCACTGAAGGAGAAACAAATAAGTGGAGTATTTGAAGCCATCTTCGATAGTGCAGAATCAGAAGAAGCATCTTCTGAAGAGAAGATGAGGAAAATAGCACAGGCCCCAGCGCAATATAAAGAGTAGATCAATGAACTAGAGGAGTGTGTAGTACCTATTATGCCTCCAACAGTCCGACTTCAAAGAGATAAAGATGTGATAATAGTTGCATAAAACATTGCCCAGAACATACATAGAGTGGTAGAGATGTTGGAAAAGAGCGACCAACTATGCACATAACTATTAGAGGATGGGAGCCTACAAGAGTTGCAAGGAAAGGAAGAAAATTTGCATGTAGCAATGGCAGATGTCAAGCAACAACATAGGACAATGTCACTGCAAGAGAAGATCAATACCGCCACAAAAATGAAGAACCTTCAAGCAGAAGAAAAAGTGGTGCAGGCACAGAAGATTGTACGATAGGCTGAGTTGGATCCCCTACAAGAAAAGGCATAACAATTGGTCGAACAGATAGGCTTGGAGGGGGGCGAGATCTTACAACCACCAGTCACCATGTAGGTGGTCGAAGCCATGTCAACAAGGAGCAGCCAGGCTTAGGAGCAGTGCCAACGGATAACAGATATGTACGAAGCACTGGCACAAGCAATGACAGATGTTGGAGTTAGGAAGGGACTTGGGACGAGTCACGATGTTAGTGTTAGGGGCCTATTGGGCGCAGGTCCAGTTTGGATGAAAAGCATGAAATGGGAGAAATACAACTAGCAAGAAAAGCAACACGTGTAAGCTAGATGCGCATGCAGGAAAAACAACATGTGTAAGGAAGATGCAAAGGCCTGAAAAGAAGCACATGCAAGACAGAAGTGCATGCAGAAGAGGAAAGCATGCAAGGCACGCATGCAAGAAGACCTAGCCATGATATGGTTAGGGTTTTGGTAAGAATATGTAATGGTTGGTAAGCCAAAAACATGTATAAATAGGTACCTAAGAGGTCTAGGTCAGGTTTGTTGTTGTTTTTCGAAGATTGTTTAGTATTAATTGTTGTTCCTTTTTGGTTGGTCAATGTTACTATGTCGTGAAAATAAAAACTGACTGTAAGTCCGATCTATTTTGTAAGTTGTTGAGCTTAGGAGAGGAAGTAGGGTAGATCTTGAGGGTTAGATCACAAGTTGAGGAGCCTAGTGTGATCTAGTCTACCTCATTGTAGATCTCGACCCGTTGTTGGAGATTTGTAATGCGTGTGGTGCTGTAGTTTGGAAACACCATAATAAAAGAGAAGATAAGCCAAATCTTTGTGGACGTAGCCCATGAGGGGTGAACCATGATAGATCATGTGTTATGTGATTGATTATTGTGTATTTCCTTTATTGTCAATGATTAGATGGTAGACAAATGTGTGAATGACTAGTTAGATCTGCTACTTCACATGCATGAATAAGAATGACAGAGTATTCAATATAATTTGAACGTAAAAGTAACAAATGAAGATCACAGAGTCTAATCCTTGATCCCCACTCATTCCCAGGCTGCAATCACTTGAGCGTTGAAACCACCAATAGAACTATCTCAGGTGAGATTGCATAGTGCACTCCGTGTACTACGTTTCCTTCTCGTTTACCATAGGGGTCGATAGTTTTAAAGGGATTTTGTTGGAAACCATAGTAGATATGAACCCGGGTTAGTCAAGGAGGAGTTAGAGGAGATAAACATCCAACATAGAGCTAGTTGGGAAGACCTACATTTGAAACAATATCATGAAGTTTTCCCACTAGGGGAAATTTGATAATGGTTGATTTTACAAAGAATTTCACATTCATTCCATAGAAGGAGATATAGAATGAACATTATCATTTAGAACAAGTTTCTGTACATGTCTATGCTACATATAGACATGCATAAATCAATGTAAATGATACAAAAAGTGAATATGATAATCATTGTTTTATTAAAGATTGACATTCATATATGAGGGATGATTAATTCAAGTGGATATCGGTGACCACCCACCTATTTCACTAGCTCGAAGACCAATTTCCATTTTGATAGTTTTTTCCTAGTTTTTCGGGTCTTAAACTTTCGGGGTCGTTTAGAGTCCCTAGACAACGTTTTTTGGGCACGCCACAGTCACACTGTAGGATTTAGCCACCACCGTGTAATGATGATGTTTGTAGTCCTTGGATAGTTCTTTCCAATGAGCTATAGTGCACCTAAAATGGAGATCGTATGAAAAATTTCTGATTCTGGGAAGTTGATGTACCAACTTACCCCATCGGGGCCCACATGAATTTTGGCGCTTCATCTCTTAGGGTTAGTTTTTTGGATGTTTATGGCTTTTTAATTCATGCTTTATGTTAAAAAGGCCTTTGGATCCTCATTGTAACCAACTTCTTGTGAATGAGCATAGTCGACACATCTCTTCTCAGAGATAAGCTACCACCATTCTAGCTAGCTTGTGTGGTTTTGCATTTACAGTCCTTTATATTTCAGACAATCTTTAATAGAATCTGAGATTTATTGTGTTACTGTTTCCTTTTCCATATCTCTGTGTAATTCTTTGTTATATATTTGTTATATCTCTTCCTTCATATCGTTCCTAAAATAATCTGGATCAATGATTGTGCACATGATACACATTTTTTTCAACAATGTTTTGATGTAATTTATGTTTCACTAAAAAAAGAGGGATTGAAATAAATTAACAATGA
>JZKD02S0970164.1:0-13679 GCA_000966675.3 Picea glauca | reverse complement strand
TTACGCTAGTTTGAGCCTTGACTTCAAGCTACTTAAACCTTTCCTACAAACTGAGCGATAACAATTCCAATTGGATTGTACCTTGGCCAATCATCTGCCAACTCATCTACCTAATCAATGTATGGTCATCCCACATGGCACCTGGAGGTGTTCCCACGTCATATGTATGATTGTGCCATGTGTCATCCTTTTACCCCTTTGGCTTGGACTTTGACCTATTTGACTTGAACTTTGACCGCACATAAGTTTTGCATACAACATTTGTTTGACTTGTCGTTTGCGTCGTTGGAAAGATGATGACTAGCTCTACACAATTATGTTGTTTTCAAAAGAATTTGGAATGATCAACTTTTGAGCTTTTATGGATCCCCTAGAACCTAAGTGAAGGTTCAAGATTCTTTTGGACCTCTGTGAATGTTCCTTAGATCCTCCTGGATCATGTGGAGCAAACAATTCATCTAATCCTTGGTTAATCTCTTGTTCTTGAATATTTTCAAGCTATTTTTCCTGTTCTTCTAACTCTGCTTCGTCAATTTTGACAGAGTTTAATATTTCTTGTATCGAGGACTTATTCTCTTTTATAAATTCTTCCTTATCCTTGATTTGTTTTTCAAAAATTTCTTTAGTATTAAATTGCTTCCAATCTTTTTCATCTGAAAAGTAATCTTTGACTAGGACATGATGCTTATTGGCATAGGATTTCCTTTGATGCAGGAGTGATGGTTCTTCATATTTTTTTATTTTTTTTGGAATGCGTATGTTTAAAATATGTAGGATTAGAAAATGAAGGGAGATGGAATGAATTAGACTCAAATTCTTTATCAATAGGATAATACTATGCAATATTTACTATGTTGGGATTCGTGACATGTGAGAGTTGTTATTGGAGAGAAGAAATGTCAACACAAAGTTTATTGGCTAGTCTGAAATCACCAGGGGTGAGACATGAGAGGAAAAGTTGTAGCTAAGAGATTTGTGTTTGGATTTCAGAAGGCAAGAAGGTAGGAATACCAAACATCTTGATCTCAAGAATATAGAGAAAACCATTATTATCAGAAGAAGAGGAGGAATCAGAGTCAAATTTAATAGAGAGATTATATACAAAAGGAAAATGTTTAGGTTTAGAATCAGATGATTCAGTAATGGAAAGATATTCACCATTTGAATAAGTGTCAACTAAATCCCATTCAGTCATGTTAGCACTAAGATTCACCCCCAGACTGCAAATGAGAGTAAGCTTAGTAACAAAAAACTTGATATAACTTAGGTTTAAAATCAGGGATTAGCAAGACTTTAAAGAAAATAAAAGAAAATAGAGCTCATTGCAGATCAGAAATGGACCATTGGGAAATGGAGTCATAAGTATTATGCTCATTGAAGGCAATAAAATTGCCTATCGAACAAAGGATTTGTTTAATGATGAAGGGAAGGATAAAATATTTAACATAAAGATGAGAATTTTCTAACCAAAGATCCTCTCTCCAAAGAGAGTTTAGATGTGTCTAAATAGAAAACAATGAAATATGGGCAAGTTTACAACAGATCTTCTACTGCCTCAGGAATCCATAAATCAAAGATGCTACATTCAAACAAGAAGAAGAACAGAATAGAAAACATAGAAGACTGTCTGATAAAATAGCTCTGATGAATCTTCAATAACATCCTAGATTACAGCCCATGCCCCTCAGGCTTACAAACTGAATAGACAGTCCTTTTCTCTTCTCGTAAAACCCTCTCGGGCCTTTAACAATTTAACCCCTTTTAGTCTTTTTTTAGCAGTATATATAGATAAGTTACATATGAGGCCAAGAAATGGGCCATTCTTTCGAGGATTCCAAAAATAGACATTGGTTGGAAAGGGAGTGACTCATCAAAATCAAGCTCCTACTTTCTAGGAAACAGTTACAAGAGATGATTAACACGTGTAAAACAACTCCCTTGTTGTGATGTATCTTGTCATTGTGTGCCTTAAAATATTGAAGGAAATCGCCACCAAATGCTAGAGTTATCATTTGAAATCTAGGATTTAATCTTCGTTTCCATCAACTTTGGAAGCGTTGGTTAATCAATTTCATGTTAATATGGATTTCCTGCAGTTGGTTTCTTGAAAATGTGATACAAATCTTATCCTTTGTCATCCATTAGTTTATTGCTTGCCTCTATATCTGGAATTGCACATTCGACTGATGATCTTGTACCCAAAAATATGGATCTGGCATATGCCACCTGAAAGTGACGGATTTGCAATAGACCTCGGGCTTCCTCATCTAACAACATTTAAGAAATCCTCATAACTGGTGTAATTATCATCGAGCTTCGTTTATTGGCATCCGATACTTGGAAACGAGCAATCAACAATTAACAACACCTTCACAAGGGTATGAATATGATGTTGAAGATATACTCCTATGTCTCCAAGTACAACATTTCCTGATGCATCATTTACATTTATTTTTTTTCAAGAAAGTCATGTCCAGTATCTTCGGATACACATATAACAACTAATGTATTTGATTCCATTAGATTTGAGGATACCGCAAAATACCACCTTGTCCATCTAAAGTAAAAGGAACCTTGGGAATTAGGTAGACATCAATCTGTCTGCTTCTAAGTGATGCATGCATGGCGATAAAAAAACTATGCCTTCTCATTAACAATCCCTATACCATTATATGCAGTGTGTGCCTCAATATATGCAACATGATAGTGCGTTGAGATTCTTCGACGGTAGTATCAAAGTCAAATGTTTTATCCATCAGTAAAATGTCATTGTTAATTAATCCTCGGATACTTGGTAGAATCCCTGCAACCAATCATCCAGATGCTTGATGTGGTTATGCACTCATCCTGTGTTGGCCTTTAAATAGATTCTGCGTTCATGGTGAATATCCTAGCTCCTCCACCATTGTCCAGCTCTATATAGTAGTTTGAAATTCAAACTGCCATTTGGTGCTTCTCCAAAATTTGGAAGGTATTTGATCTTCTTGGTCAGCCTTATATCCACCTGAATCCTGATCAAAATCTATCCCTACAACGAAATCCATCATGAGCACAATACACAACATTATAAATTAAACGGGAAAAGAAGGCCTTTGAATGCCCAACATCAATGATATTGCGATCAACATGCAATTGATCATCATATTGGATGCATTGTTGTTACAGAAGAATCGACTAGATTGAAACCCCTATTTCCCAAATAAATTTACCAGCAGTGAGAACTACATAGAGTATGATACCAAAATCTTCACTATCTTGATGTCAACCTACTCTTGAAACTTTCTGAACCTATTTCCCATGAAGAATAAGAGTGAATCCATGTAGGCAACCCTGGAATCTCCACATCTACAAGCAACTAAACACTTCATTAATCTGCTCGGTGCCTTGTGTGGATGTTATCGATGCTCTGCCTTTAACAACTATTGCTCAATTGATAACTGCAAGCTTGGCAGCTAGCTCTTTCAACACCTGCCAGTACAATTGTGATCGTCGGTATACTTAGTTGACACCTTGCATTTGAGGGTTTTAAGCCTACGTTTTTTATTTACAGAGTGGGCTATATCCCACATCGACGAGGAGAGCCAATTCATTTGTTGTTTACATACGTCGACGATTGCAATACTAATCAACGCGTAGTGCACCATAAATTCTATTTTGGGCTCTTCCTTGTGACTTGGCCTTGGTCCTGACTTTGACTTGTGTGTTGGATTGATATTGTGTTACTATGGCAAGTACTTGGTTGTTAGCCTCGTGGACTTGGACCTTGGCCTTCGGGCCCCAATATTTTTGGTCAATAAAACATATGAGGTGACCCTATTCAGAAGCCCGAGAGGTTAAGATTGACTAATAAAGCCAAAATTGGCTTTAAAATAAAAAAAATAATAATAATATCGCTAGTACCCTACATAGAGACTCGAGACCCAAATCCTATTTTGGGCTCGTCTTCCTCGTGACTTGGCCTTGGTCCTGACTTTGACTTGCGTGTTGGATTGATGTTGTGTTACTATGGCAAGTACTTGGTTGTTAGCCTCGTGGACTTGGACCTTGACCTTCAGGCCCCAATATTTTTGGTCAATAAAACATATGAGGTGACCCTATTCAGAAGCCTGAGAGCTTAAGATTGACTAATAAAGCCAAAATTGGCTTTAAAACAATTTTTTTTTAATAATATCGCTAGTACCCTGCATAGAGACTCGAGACCCAAAATTGGCTTTTAAAAGTCAATTATATTCTCCAAATTTTCAATTTGTTTTTGAAATTGTCGTTGATGAAGCTGGTGTTGCAAAATATCCTATTTTATCGACGCTACGAAATGACCAAATTTGCTACTGCAAATTTCTGTGCTAACATTTGGCTCCATGGGGGATGGCACACTTTTGCAAGTTGCCAAGAACTTTCAAACTAGATGTCTTATTCATTTCATTCTTTCAACATGTACTATGTCTATGATGTGATAAAATCAACCAGAGTTGCAAACCATGAATTGTTCAAACCTTGAGAGAATTTATGCTCGTTATTGAAAACTAAAACACCTACGCATTGCAAACCAAATGCAACTGGAAACAAAATGCTTGCATATTGAGCTTATTTATACACACTCCTATACTAACCAGCAGGAGTCAAGCTAGTCATGTAAAAGAAAATTTCCAATGTAGAAATGTAATCATTTTACTAACAACATGGTCTTTTTCCTTGTGGGTGAATGAAAACATGCAGGAAAATAGAGATTTCTGCAGCAAAAAATGAATTAGTAGCCAACACTTACAGTTGTAAACTGAAACCCTACCCAAAATTGGAGCATTAGAGACCTTTGAAAAATACAACTCCATGCAAAACGCTACAAGATCATGAAATTCATGAGAAACCTCCAACCCCCCACATTGTTCAATGTAATGAAAACTTTCAGCAAGAAGCATGTCATGGATCAGCTTGTCTACTTCAACTTTAGTTTCTTGAGAAAATATATCATTTTGAAAATCATGGGAAACATGTTGAAAATCTTGAGGAATAATTTATTCAACTATTCCTTGATTGCAAACACTTTGATTGGCAGATCTTCTATATAACTTATTAAATTCAATACAACATCCTTCATATAGGAGATCATCACCATAACCTTGTTTGCAATAATTATTAAATGCAATTTGAAAATATTTCAACGACTGAATGCAAGCAGTCAAAAGAGTTCTACACCACTCACGAGCCTTTCCTTCCAAGGAGTACCCGAAAATCTTGATATGAACATCCTCATGCATGATCTGAAGATGATAAATAAAATCATAGAAATCCAGCAAGTGCTCAGCTGATACTTCCATATATTCTCCTCTAAATCTGGGAATGCAACCTTCCCATTCATCTCTACTATGCACTAGATTAGGGAAACCAACTATCTTTTAAAAATCACAAAAAGCATACCTCTGAGCTAAGATCTTGTCCATTTCAACCCAATGGAGTCGTCGATAAATTCACCTGTAATGAGGTTGGAGTCGCTAGGTARAAAATTGCAGTCAAGCTGGTGTCATGCTCCTATATACCATCAAGAGTTGGATCTTCTCAATTTCATTCTCCCAGGGAATATGTCTTCAACTTCACTCCCCGACAGTGGCACCAAGAATGTTAGCACTGAGAGTCACCCTCGTATTGCAAGAGGATAATCCCAACACCCATCAAATAGGTTTGTGAATATAGATTAATGATAGAAGGTCAAATGGACAAAACTTAGCATATCAATGTTTTAACACAGAAGTCTAGGCTAGTATGCATAAGCAAATGAGGTTTTAACTAACTTCGGTCAGTGGTTTGAGAATAAAAGTGAGTATATGGAAGACTTGGTGAGGAAGGTGGATAGGTMTACTACAAGCATCGGGCCTTCTAGCAGCTAGGTGAAGAAAAACTCAGTCACAAGAACTTCTTGAACTAAATTTAAAACACTGAAAAACATTTACAACGGCATTATAATAAAAAATGCATTATAACACAACCATAAAATCTCATAAGGATCATCCAATAATGAGCATTCAAAGTAAGAAGAAAATATATTATGAAAAGAGGTTGACTTACATTAATTAAAATATCTTAGGTCTCATACATGGACCAGAGTACAACTTTGTTTAGTCAAAATACTACAAAATAGGGAGCTCTGCTCAACCATTCAAACCCTACATAACATTATTTTGATGTATTTATAACCAAAACAATAGAAAACAGTTTGAGATGCAAGTTGGCCTTCCTATCCTAGGATTCTCCACAAAAATCTATTAGTCTAACATATGTACAAGTGAATTTAACACACTGCTAGAATCAAGGAGCATGTTGGCAACAACTCTAACAAGATATGAATGGCATGACTTGTTGTTGCTTGGGCTCATCTTCTCCAGTGCCATGTATCCTCCAAGCCTTTGTGCTAAGCTCCATCTGCCACATGTTGATCCTTCGTTCCCTCCAAATCATCAAAGCCAAGAAGAGGCAATGAATTCAAAATTGTTGACTGTAACAACCAATTCGTAGCATCTTTTATTAGTGCAACTAGTAGCATATTTTGTAGCACCCACCTCTGCAAAATTGTTCTGTAGTCGATTTTGTAGCGCATTCAGTAGAAGATTTCGTAGTGGCCCTCATGTAACATTGTTCTGCAGTGACTTTCCGTAGCGAATTTCCACTCTCTGTCTGGCTATGTGATTTTGTAGTGCCTTCGATAGCGCAAATACATAACAGTTTGTGTGGATGATTTTGTATCAGTCAGGCGCTACAAAATCTCTATGTTTTTTCTGTGTCATGCAATGAATCCTCAAAAACTGAAAAAAAATCTCAGTAGATGGATTATGAGCCTGTATATGCCTCCAGTAAGTGAAAATATAATATTTCCCTTAATGCTTCAAGCTTGCAAAAACTAATCACCATCAAAAATGAATCTGTCATACTCTCCATTTTATCTTCTCAATCTGGCACTCCTCCTTGTTGCAGGAGAAAATCCCTCTGTCAAAGCAACATTTCTTTTCTTTGTAGGGGCACTTCTCTCAATTGTAGCTTGGGCTAAAGCATTTAAATTCTTCTAGGATATATCATCCTTGAAGGGATGTAATTCTACTTTGAGCTTTATGTTTTGGGACTGTATGCTTTTGTTTTGCCTATACAAAGTCTTGAGTTGCCTATGGAGAGTCAAGAATCTTCTTGTTGTAAACATAGCCAGATCAAGGGTTTCATTATACATGTCCATGAGCTCCTTCATCTTCCTCCTCTCAGTCAATCTTTCTCCCTTCAAACGTGCAACTTCCTTCCTTGCATCCCTGAGTTGTATGATCAATCTCTTGAATGTGGGATTATTAGGGGGAGTGTTGATGTTTATGACTTCAACAGGCTTCTCGGTAGATTCACCCTTACCTTTGTCTTTCTTCTTAAAAAAATCTTTGGTCGTGACCTCAATAATCTTCCCAACAGTGTCACTTTTACCTTTATCTTTCTTTGGGACTGAAGCCTTGGGTATGACTTATGTTTCAAATGCTTCCTTCTGGGCTGATGATATGGTGAAAGGCCTCTTAACTATGGTCTTAACTGCTGCAGTAGGTGAAGGAAAATGCAATTTTCTCCCCTTCTTGGCTGTGGTTTTAGCTGATGAAGGAACTTCTTCTAATTCAGGTGCAGGCTGAGGTGAAAATTCTCTTTGTGGGGAGTGATGGACTTCCCTCTCTTCTTCTTCAATTTACTTAGGAACTTATTTGTCTTGGGCAATAGGTTTGCTCTTTCTCTTTTTGCTTGTTTCTGCTTGGGCAACACTACTAGCTGGAAAATGGCTATGCACCTTGGTTTGAGGGGTGGAGGTTGCATCTAGCTGCATATTTACAAAGACAATGAATTGTTCCCAAGTAAGGTTTCTTTTCTTCAATTCCTCCATTACAAGCATCATGATCAAACCATGGTGGAAAACACTAGTGTCCACAACCTTGGACTTGGCTTGGACTCTATCAACCATTTTTCCCATACTTTTGAACAGATAGAAAGAGATATTCATCAAATCCTTGCATGTGAAGTGTAGCAAGAGCCTAATGTGATATTGGTATATCCTATTGAATCTTCCCTCACATGTAAAATACCTCTGAATAACTTTCAACATTTTGTCAAAGCCCTCAACCAAGTGGCCCCTAGGCACTCCCTTGGACAAATTGTCTTTTTGATAATTTGGCTTGAGGAAATCCTTAGAAAAGGTTGCATTGAGAGTCATAGATTTGAACCACCTCTCACTAGTGTTGGGTATCTCAGTGGCTGCTGCAATAGTGGCCTCAGATACCTCCAAATCAAGGGTTCCTACCTTAGTTTTAGTACCATCAAAGCTTAAAGCAAATTGCCTTCCTACTTTAGGGTGTCCCCTCTACATGTTTTGACAGAAAGATAGGCAACCAACCCTTTGAAAAACCTCCCTGATCATAGGCTCAACATCAAATAGGTGCATGTCAGAAGGCTTAGTCCTGACCACACTTCCACCCTTGTGAGATTTCTTTTGTTGGGGTGTATCCATTAATAGAATCACGAGGCCAAGTATTGTAATGTTATGAAAGGTAAGGAAACCAAATAAAGGCAAAGTCTTTAATTTTTTACACATGATCCTTAATTGGTCTTACATGTCTTTTCCTCCAATTGACTTCTGAACTAATAAGAGACTGGTTTAATGGCTAAAAATGGGGGAAAAAGATCCTCTGAGAAATGATATGCAAGAATACTACACTGTCCAATTTTAAGCTAACATAGGACCACCATACAGTGTCATCATCATTTTAAAAGGCAAGGGCTCCTAAACTTTTAACTGCAGATGGACTTTGAGATGAAAAATATAGGATGAAACAGTGGATGAAGAGAGCTAATGTTGGAGCTGTGAGCCTAGAAGATGGAACTGGTTTGATAGATAATTTGTAGCACTGGAATAGGGGATTCATGGCACATTTCAACAGTGGTTTATGTATCGCAGTGTGGAAACCATGAGCTAAAAGGATAAATGGGCATTCAAAGATCTGAAGCAAATTGACTCGATTTTAGTGGAGGAAAATGCCAGTATGCAGATGGCTATGAAGTCTGTGGAAGTAGAGGTAAAGGGGCTGGTAGGTGGGAGAAACTATAGTTTGTAGCGCCAAGTGATACCAAAGGATAACACAAAAACCTTAATGATCTTCAACATCGCTCATATGGCTCACGAAGTACTTGGACATCGTAGCTTGATAATTGTTGATCTACAACAAGCCTGGAGTCATTTGCAACCACCTCAGTCTCCAATTCACCTCAGATAGTTAGTTTTGTAGCATAATCTGCAACTCTGTTTGGACTAGTAGTTTCAGCAGCGCCAAGCTAGGAGTAGGATTTCAAATTTGGTAAACAGTTAGAACTCCATAAATGACCAAATCACGATATTCCTTTTGAAGACAAGGGTGTTGAAACCAATAAAAGACATGACATCAGCTCCATAATTGTGAATGATGGTAAAGAGGGAGAATGTACAAATATGTGCTACGAAAACAACTAGTGAGTTGGCAACGTACTTGACAAGGTTTTATTTAACTTTGTAACGGGAAAAGGGATAGAGTGGAGAGGTTCAAGCATATGAATGGATGGAGTGACTTGTTAGATTTGTGGATCCATGGGGTTGATAGTGATAGTTGTCAAGTCAAGTGATGAGTCAAGGATATAAACCACAAAATGAACCTAGGGTATAAACCATAGGTGATCCAAAATGGACCCAGGAAGGCCTAAAAATCAAATTTCTCAGAATCTAATGAAACCAACACCATTGTGTTTGTCTCATCACGCTAATTCTGGCCATATAATTTTTTACTCAAACGGACACTGCATGCGAAAGTTATCGCGTTCTGATCAAATTCTCAAACATGCAAAAAGTCAACTGGTCAAAGTCAATGATGATGTCAGGATGACATCATGATGATGTCATCATGCTGACGTGGGGTCACCAGGAGGTGACATGTGTCACTCAGATTTGGCATTTTTGGGCTGAGTTGGCACCTGTACGGATTTGACATGTGGAATTGTACTGATGACACCGTAGTCTGTACATGACGTGGCCCAATGATAGGCTAACACGTGGCAGTACAGATGACAATTGGGCCATATGGATGCTGACATGGCACGGTGACTATGTAGTATAGACGTGACATGGAACGACACGTGGTTGTATGACATATGATGTGGCATGCTAACTGGACGTTGACTGTGCTAGTGACTGTGTGGTATAGGCCAATCCTGAGGTGACACATGACCCAATCAAAGGGCACCACGTGGCACCCCAAATTTTTCCATTGATGGCTAGGCCAAAAGATTTGTTATGGCTCCGGGGGAATCAAACCTCTGATCTCCATGGGTGATAATGACTTCGGGAAAACGGGCGGACCGTCCAGGCTAAATGTTGGGGATTAACTACATTCGGAAAAAATGCCTTTTGAATTATCATTTGCGCATAGTTTGGGATAAGCCCCGGTCGGCGAGGGCCAGCCCCGATCGACCAGGGGCTAATGACCAGGAGCTAACACAGTTATGGAGCGTGTGGGAGCCTTAGCTCAGGGCACATGGCCATACGACCAAAGCCTAGCGCAGACCAAGGCTAACAACCAACGCACCATCCCAACCCTCAGCCACATGGCAGGGTCCATGTGACCAAGAGCCCGAGAATCGGGGGTTATGCTTAGATTTTACCCAATTTTGGGTTTAGAACTATATTGTATATTTTTTATTGATTTTTCAGCTGTTTTTGGTGGATTTTATCCATTATTGGGGGATCTGGAGCCCTTTTTGAGGCCAGATATTGGGAGGAAGTTGGGAGGATGTTACCTACTTCAAATATATTTAAACTAGAGGTTCTTGGAAGCCTTTTGGAGGTTCACAAGAGGAGAAATGATATAGAATTGTGAGGCCAAAGACAATTTTTATACAGGGAAGCCATTGAGGAGAGGAACTTTGCGGGCTAATTCTGGGAGCTTCGCTCAACCGTTTTTAGTGTCGTCAGTTGTGTTGGGTTCTTGAGGTCTAGAAGAACACATCCAGACCAGTTTGTAATCCATTTCAATATTTCTAGTGTACTTTTTAATCTTTGAAGAGAAATAAGAAAGCCTCACCCACTAAGACAAAGGCCTAGAGATGTAGGCAATCTTGTCGAACTCCGTTAACAACTTTGCTCTTATGGTTTGATTATTCTTTGTGCTTAATTTAGGATCTGCATATTTTATTATGGATGCCATATTATATCATTGATTCTTCCTCTTTCTTCAATTCCTAAATGGTTAATGAACTCATGCTTAAAAACTTAACCATAGTCTTTAAAAGATATTTTTGGATCAATGGGTGTGGGTCAAAAATGTGAACCGAGTCTCAAACCTTTATTTGTTTAAACTAACCTAAGAAAATCATAAGAGAAAATTAAAACAAACTTAAAAAATACTAATGGGTAAAAATTAAAACCTATGGAGAAAATTGACCCATGACAACTTCATGTGATAACAAGCCAGATCATAAGCATGTGTGAAGATATCCATGAGCTTGTGTTGGAATTCAGTCTTACCTCACAAAGTACATTTATTTGCCTAGTGGCCATGCTTGTGACAAATATAACAAGAAGATTTTTTACCTGGGGTCTATCTTTTCTGGAAAAATGTTTTCCTATGTCTTTTATCAGGTTTAGAGAATTTTCATGGTTTATTAAACTTGTACCTTGGTTTGTATGGTTAATATGTTTTGTCTTTACATTCTTTGTAGTTTCAATGTGCCCCACAGTATTTCTTCTTATGTTTAGATCCACCACAACCAAAATGGTAAGTTTCAACAAATATATCCTAGACAGAACCATCGAAACCTAGTTATTTCTTTATAGACTTTGCAACTCTTTTGTGCATGCATTCTTTCTGCAAAGTAGTCATTATTTGTTCATGCACACCTCCAATAGAAAGTTCTTCTATGTCAATTTTCTCTTCTTCCATTCTTTCTCTGACTAGGTCAAGGATTCTACTAGGCATTACAGACAGATATTTTCTAAGATAAGCAAGGTTATCAGGGTCATGGGATTTATACAACAAATCTTGGATAGTACAATAAAATTATGGGAGATCTTTGATATTACACAATCTTTGGTTCATAAACAAGCTTGAATATAGATGTATATCAACTTTATATTTCCCATAAAATTCATGTACCACCCCCTTTACTAGTTCATCTAAAGGTTTCTCATATTCCACGATATGTAGTTTATCATCTAGTTTCATCCTTTGCCACCATAGCTCTAAGTTACCTGTAAATCCCCAAGTAATTCTTAAGGCTAATTCTCCCCATGTGACTTTGTTTTTTTATATAGCCTTTTTTGTTTTAGCCCAAGAAGACCACCTCTGAATGACTATCATAATTTCATTTTTAGATTTTCAATTCAAATTAGTTATTGGTGTTGGGTCTATATTTTCAGGACTGCAACTATATTGGTCATCAGAATTTGCTAGATCAATTGGAATTTTTCTATTTGTTCCATATTTAGCATTGCACCATTTTTCCCAAGCAGTTTGGAAGGTTTGACTACCCTGTTCATCAGTACTTTTTGGCATATCTTCTTGGTTAGCTCCAAAAGTTTCAGGTTGTTCCCCTTTTACAACTTTTATTTTTATCAATTTTTCAAATTACTGATTTTTTTATCATTTGGAGCTTTTCCTGTGCGAATTTGACAACATTTTCTATCCTGGGGATTTTTGACTCAGTCTTATCAATTCATTTTAATAAGAGGTTATTTCTTCCTAGAGATGGTTAGGGATCAAATAAGTTGAAGCTTTGTTGGTTAACTTCAACCAAGGACAGAGGAGGGGAAGGAGATCTTTTTTCTTCTTTTCTCAAGCTAGTTTTTAAGTCAGTTATGACTTCCATGATTATATCCATCTTTTTGGCTGATTTCTTTTAGATCCCGGGATTGAGTAGTGGAATTGTGTTTTAGATTCTCTAAGCCTATATGTATTCCTACAATATGGATTTTTCTCTACAAAATGTCTTGCACCATCTCATCTATGTTTTGTGCAATACAAATCAACTGGTAGTTAGAATAATTTTGCATTCTAACTATGTCTTAGGATTTTTCATCATTGGCCTTTCTATATTGCAGAAAATCCATCTGCAACTAAACTGTTGTCTTTGAATTTGGGAGTAAAGTTTCATGGGCCAAGTGATCTTTTAGGGACAAGACTAGTCTTACCAGATAACTCCTTTTCTCTTGGAAAATCATATCTAATCATTTTGATTCCACAAGGAGTAACTATCTGAAGACAGTCTGGACAATATGAATGTTGTCCTAAATGTTCTTGTTGGGAAAAATAGGCCAAAGGAGATGTTATGAATTGAGTATTCCTATATTTTTCAAAAGATCCTAAATCAGATGTAGATCTTGAAGGAGCAAAGGAAGTAGCTTCATGAAACTTGCAAGATGGGTGTTGAAGGAAAATCTCCCTTTGGATAGGTAGATCTCCTCTTGAGAGCTAGACTCTTAACTCTTAAGACAGAAGATTCTTATCGTGGACAATGACTTCCTTTTAGATCTAGATAAACCAATGTGTGAGGAGGAAGGAGAAAAGAAGTACCTTTTACCGGTGTTTGTCCCTGCACAGTCCGAGTTGAGCTCCAATCTTGAACTCCTCGATAAGCCCTGTAGACAAACAAAGATA
>JZKD02S0970153.1:0-13679 GCA_000966675.3 Picea glauca | reverse complement strand
ATAAGAAGTAAAGAAGGCCAGATTTCAAGGGAGGATGAAGTCTTTTGGTGATGTGTTCTAAGGTATGTTATTTTCAGGTCATCTTACCATTTTTGCTATAACGTTTTTCCTAGAACAAATGATTCAGATGGTGAAATCGCTATGGTATTGATAAGACATATCAAGGTACCTCTGGTAAAAAAATTAGCTCTTGATTCTCTATAATTATGGAGATACACTATGTGGAAAATAGGGTTTGTGACCAGTCCTGAAGCTAGTCAATAAACAGGTGTTTCAGGTAAAATAGTCATAACTTCTTCATCGAGAATCCAAATTCCGTGGGAAAAATTTCATTGGAAAGAGTATAGAGTTTAGTTTCTTGTGTGTGATTTTCAAAATCGTATGTTAAATATTGAGCGCAGGGCATTCTGTACAATTTCGGTCTCCTGAATAGACCAGAATTGAATAAAGTCTACCATTATTTATATAACTTCTTTTTGGGGAGGATTCAAGAAGTGAAACATGGAGTAGTTTCAGAGAATACATTGAGTAATATTATATATAAGATCAGAGTACTCCAAGAATTGAAGAATTTCAGAAATTGAAGAAGTCTCAGGAATCATTATCAGGTTTTATGTGATGATTGGTTGATGGTGATGATTTAATGTAAAGTTTTATTATCTCTCATATATTCTTGGGTGGAAGGAAGGGGAAAGGATGGAGAGTTCAACTCTCNATATTGTAGGATTGTATCTTCCTCTTGGAGGTTTATCCCTCCCTTTATATTTGGAAGTTGTAGCTACCTTTGGAAGTCATTACTTCCCTTGAATCATAACTATTGATTATTTCTCATATATTGTGCATGGTGTATTGTGGTGTATTGGTGTAACTCTTATACTATTGTTCATTTCTCATTGGATAGAGTTGAATGGTTTAAGTATAAGTTGAAAAAGTTTTTAAATTGTACTTGATACTGATTCACCCCCCTCTCAGTATCAACATATATTGTCTTATGGATGTTATGATTCTTTATTAAATTCTTCCTCTTTCATTCAGCTTCATAAATGGTTAATTAACACATGATAAATAACTCAACCATAGTCATTAAAATATCTTTTTTGGATCAAAAACTTATCCCCGGAGAAAGAAACCTTTAAAAACGTCCCAGTCTGGTTGCGGTTTTACTCCTTACCGCTAGACTACTGGTTGTCTTCCACCTTTGAAGAAATTGGGAACAAACTTGGAAAATATGTTAATACATCGAAAGCAACCCTAAAAGGGAGATATACGTCCTATGCAAGGATCTACATAGAGATGGATGTGTCGGGGACACTCCCGAAAGCCATAAGACTGGAATTCAGGGATGAGGAATGGATACAAAGCATCGATTATGAGCAGATCCCATTTATATGCAGAAGATTCCATGAACATGGACACTTAATTAGAGAATGTCCACTCAATAAAAAAAAAGAAACAGAAAACACCAAAGAATAGCAGGATGAGGACGGGTTTGTAAAACCGAACCACAAAAACATAGAAAACAAGAAACCAAGCAAAGCCCCAACAGAAAGCAACCCGAAAGCCAGAACTAGACTGGAAGGATGGGACAGGGCTAACCAAGGGGAAGAATGAGGAAAGGAAAACATAAAAGCTAGAGTAGCTAGGGAGCAAGAAACTCAAGAGAACTATGATATTCCAGACAATAAGAGAGAACAGGGAGGTAGCGCAAGTCCGATGGAAGGAGGAATCGAAGATGCCAACACCCTAATGCAAGAGGCAGATGGAGATTCAGAGATGACACCAAGTGAGGTAGGCATGGAAGATCCTGATCTCAGAGACATTGTGGAAAGGGAAGGAATAGATCTCCTGAAAATCTTGGAGCAATGGAAAAAGAAAGGAGTAGACAATCTACCAACGGAGCAACTAGATCGTATCCAATACCTTATCCTACTAATGGAGGAAGAAAAACCCAGAGGAATCAAGCGTACGCACGATGAGATAGGACACCTGGGAATGAAATAAGGTGATGGAAACCCACAGCATTCACCCAAGCAGACGAGGCGGAAGAAAGGCGGGAAATCAAACAGCGTAGCCCTACAAGAACTCAGAGCCTTGTTGATAAATTTAGGTAAGATCAAAAATCTCTTTCCCAACTCCCACCCACATGTTTAAATGAAGATTATAACATGGAATATAAGAGGCCTAAATAGCCCATGAAAGCAAAGAATCCTTAAAAATAGACTAAGGAAGGAACAACCTGACCTTTGTTTCATTCAAGAGACAAAATTCACTGTAGACAGAATGGAAACAATCAGTAAAAAACATTGGAGCAAGTACCAGAGGTTGGTTGTCGAAGGCCAATAGATGGCANTAGGAAAGACATTGGATTCTACATGTCTCTGTTCAACCTATTTTAATGCTTGTTGGAAATAATTTTGATCACTCAGAAGGTCAAGGTATTTCCAAGAAGTCAAGGGAGGGTTCACTTACTATAGGTAGAATTGAAGGCTCTGGCCTGAGCCCAATCGAGCAATCTCCAATATCTCCAACTTACAAACTATGTCTTATAAATTTACTTTTTGCTAAAGTGGGAGGGGGGGGAGGTTAAGGGTGGTTTAGAATTATTCCCTTCTAAGCCCGGTACAGTTGGTCGTAGGTCTTATATGTCAAAAGAAAATTTTCAAGCTTCAAAAGAGGTAAATTAAGGAAATAAAAATACTATAAAAGGGTCCTTAGAGATGAAAAACCATAGAGATTGGTTATGCCATGATTGTGCTCTCTTTTAAAATCAGAGGATTAGGGGGTGCCCTGAAAAGATGATCCCTTAAATGGTTGTTGATGTTTTACAAGCTTGATGTTATTCGTATACAAGAGACAATGTGTCTAGGGTATCTGGATGTTGAATTATATCTCCTTTCTTGAAGGATTGGAAATTCTGCTTTGTTGATGTGCAAGGAATGTATCGTGAACTTGTGACTAGTTGGATCAATAGTTTTGAAGCCTCTAATACTTTGTGTCTGCTTATAGGTATAGTCTTAGATGGAAAGGAAAAAGGTTCAGGGAAAGAGTTCAAAGTGGTAAAACTATGTGCACTTTACAATAGAAAAAAGTTATTCTGGGATTTGCTAAAGGATCAATAGGTGTTGGTAGGGGACAATGTGATAGTAGGTGGAGATATTAATCTGACCATGAACTCAAGGCATGCTGGGGAAATTTGGCTAGGCCTGATCCCCTGGTCGATTTCTTTGTTCTCCTTTTTGAAGATTTAAATTTGGTGCATGTTGAACTATCCAAGGTCGTCCCAACCTAGAGAAATAGTGGAAGATTCAGTGTTGGGATTTCGAGGAGGTTGGATTAGTTTCTGGTAGTAGAAAGGATCTTGGATGAATCCAATAGGTACAATTTATGGGTTTGGGTTTGGTTTCTATTAGATCATTAGCTAATTCTATTTCAGATAGAGAATATGGATTAAAAACCACGGGATCCTTTTAAATTTAACCATTCCTAGTTATACAATGACAGGTTCAGAGACCTCGTCAAGGAAAATTGGAAAAAATATGACGCCCAATAATGATCTTTGGAAATGTATCAGCTATCAAATAACTTGATCCAAATAAAGAAATTGGTAGTTGCCTAGGTTAGAGAAAAGGAAAAAAATCACAAAAAGTATTAAAAGGAGTGGAAGAATCTTTATTGGTGCTATTTGATCATAATGACGGGTTTGTTTTACTGATGAAGAACTACTAAAATTAAAATAACTTGAAGGGAAAAAGGAGGAAATTTTAGCCCGGGAGGAGGCTAAATGGAGGCTCAAAAGAAAAGTTATATGGCTGGCAAAGGGAGATGGAAATACATATTTTTTCTTAAATATGCTACATTCAAAAAAAACTTTAATATGATTTGGGAATTGGATAGAATTGATGGTTTGAAGGTTTCATCTTTCAACAATCTAGAAGTTGCAGGCAAGCATCACTTCCAAGCTCTATTTAAAGAACCTGAATCTACAAATTTTGTAGAAATATTAGAAGTAATTAGGATTTTCCCAAGGTTATTTGATGAGGACATGAACACATATATGGAAGGAGAAGTCACCAAAGTCGAACAAAAATATGTTTTATCTTCTTTTAATAAACCAAAAATCTTAGGTCTTGATAGTTTGACTATAGAATTCCATTTGAGTTTTTATGAACTTGTGGAGGAGGATCTCATCCAGGTGATCGAGGAATCAAGAAGATCAGGAAAAATACTTGTGGCTCTGAATTCTACCTTCATCGCTCTTATTCCAAAAAAAATGATCTAGCCTCTTTTGAATATTTTCACCCAATATCTCTTTGCAAATTGGCATATAATATTTTTTCAAAGATAATTTCTAATAGTTTGAAGTCATCTCTATCTCAGGTTATCTCAGAGGAACAATTTGGTTTTTTATTTAATAGGGAAATTTTCTTCGATTGGTCCTTCTCCAAAAAGGTTTGAACCTCCAGACACTTAACTGAATCATGGGTTGTTTAGAATTGTCAAATTTTGCAGTTCTCATTAATGGGTCGCCATTAGTTTTTTTTATGGATTCAAGGGGCTTAGGTAGGGATGCCCTTTGTCCCTTTTCCTATTCATAATTATAGTTGAAGGTCTCAATAGAATGTTGGTTGAATCTAAAAGAGATGGGTCTATAAGAGGCATTTCTATTGCAGGGACTATCTATGTAACTCATCTATTGTTTGTGGATGATATTTTGATATTTGGGAGAGGTAATCTAAGGGAGGTTCAATGCATCAAAACCATTCTCAACCATTTCTACAAAGCAGAAAGGATGGAGAGTAACATGAAAAAATCATTCATTATGGCCAATGTATTGAGTGAAAGGTTGAAAAGGAATTTAGTACAAGTATTCCCTGTAAAATTGGTTCCTTTCGACACATGGGTGAAATACTTAGGATTTTATCTAAATCCTAATGGATACAAATCAGAAAATTAGCTTTGGTTACTTAAAAAAAATTAAGACAAAATATCTTGTTTGTGCTACAGATGGACCATGGTTATCCCATGGGGGAAGGATATTCCTAGTGAAGGAAGTATTAGAAAACATATCATTCTACCATTTATCAATAGCTTATGTCCCAGAACGGATTTTGGATAGGATCGAGAATTTTTTTTATAGTTTTACTTGGATATGAAAAAGAGAAGTAGAAGGAATTCCACTCGTAAAATGGGCTAAGATAGCTAAGCCAAAGGAGTATGGAGGATGGGGATTGAAGAATGTCTTCATCTTCAGCCAAGCTCTAGTTGCTAAGAGTCCATGGAGGCTTATATTCAATAATGTGCTATGGGGAAAAGTTATGAAGGAAAAGTATCTTGACAATAGAGATCTAGAGCATTGGAATTGATAGGAAAGAAATTCTTTGAAATGAACCTCAAACAAATGGAAAGGTTTGGTGAAATATTTCGGTATCTTGGGTAACTGGGTAGCATGGAATATCAGGTGAGGCAACATAATGAAGATATGAATGGATCATTGGATCGGATGTAGTGGGAACCATAAGTTGTCAGAACCCATTATGAAAACACTTCATGATAAAGAAATTCAGAATTTGAAGGATGCATCAGGTTTCATGGTATAAGAAGTTGGGATCCAAAACTGGAAAACAACAAAGGAATTAGATCTGCAAGAAGACCTGGCAGCATAATGGAAAGAGTACACAAATATTTTAAAACATAGTGGTATATGCATTAATGATCAAGATGATGAGTTAATATTGTCTCAAAACAAAGCCACAAGGGTGTTGACAACAAAGATTGGATATGAAGCTAAAATTGGGGAGGGCTTGAGTGAATAATGTCAGTTGTGGTGGAAGCTTGAAATTCCTTTAAAGACTAGAATTTTCCTTTTGATTTCCTTCACAAATAGAATACTAACCTGGGATAATGGACAAAAGAGGAATTGGATAGGTCATGGCTAGTGCATTATGTGTAAAAATGAAAGTGAGTCTGTTGATCATATTTTTGTAAGTTGTTATTTTACAAAGACCGTTTGGAAGGAGATTATCCATAGTTATAATCAATAAATCAAATGGGATAAAGAGACCTTAATGGAATGTATGGAATATTAGTTTCTAAATAGGTCTACATTATCCTTCAAAGCTCTACCCTGTTATGTTTTATGGGGAATTTGGTTATCGAGAAATAAGATGTTTTTCATGGATTGGAGGTTCAATTAGAATGACTAATTCTCTTAATTAGACTCTACTTTGGGGAAGGCCATAAGACATCAAATAAAAAGTCCTAATGGGTACTGCATGACACCAGTAATGATTTCACAAAGCCTTAGGGATTATTTGATGGAGCCTATCAAGGCTCTCTGGGAATGTGTGGGGTTGGAGTCATACTTTTCTTAAATCATTTTGATTTCTTCTCCTTAAAATATGGGGTGATACTAGGAACAAATAATAGGGTTGAATTCTATTCCCTCTAGATGTTGATGAAAGTGGCACTTGAAAAAAATATTAGGTGTCTATAGGTTCTTGGAGATTTGAAGTTGTTGATAGATTGGGCTAATGGAAAATTTCATCTTACAAATCTGGTCTCGGAGCTAATAATGGCACTATGCTTAGAGAAAAAATCTATGTTCAAGGAGGTCTCATTTGTCCATATCTACAGGGAGTTTAATAAAAAAGAAGATATGTTTTCAAAATAAGCCATTACTCTACAAGAAGGAATCCTTGTGGGACATGAAGATAAGAACAATGCCCTACTAAGAACTACTCAGTTGTCTCGGTTTTGATGTTTGGTTGATAGGTCTTGGGGTAGATATAGACTTATGTTTTCTTGGAGGTTAAAGACAATTATGGTTATGTTAGTTTTTGTTTAGATTGATTTTGTATGGATATGTATGAATCTTGTATGGATCTCTTTGGAAGATGAAATGTACATGTCTAGGTTAGTGTAAGGGAATATGAACTAAGTCTAAAGGATAGATTATGTGT
The DNA here is from genome assembly GCA_000966675.3 of Picea glauca. Taxonomy (NCBI): domain Eukaryota; kingdom Viridiplantae; phylum Streptophyta; class Pinopsida; order Pinales; family Pinaceae; genus Picea; species Picea glauca. Next base: position 6,720 of record JZKD02S0970153.1, on the reverse strand, counting down.
TTTTTTTTATTTTCTACTGAAATATCAAATACAAGGAATATTTTCTTCAGAAAAATAAGTAATTGAAAGTAAAAGAAAAAAAATATTCAACACATAGGTTCTTTCTACATCTCAATATGAGGGAGAACTGTAATTCCTTTAGTGCTTAACATGGACTTGAAATGTGGCATTTAAAAATATGTTCATAATAAAAAAATCAATATCAACTTTGTGTGTGTGTATAAAACAATTGAAAGTAAAACAAATATTATGGTTAAAACATTTCAATGGTGTGTTGCTTAGTATGAGGGCGATGTGTAATTCTTCCCTTGATCAACATGGAGTTTACATGTGGCATATATGTATGTATGTATGTATGTATGTATTTATGTATGTATGTATAGCGTAGATCCATCTTGACTCTGGATCTATCAAGTCTCTCATGGTGATTTTTTTTTAGATTGAAAAAACTCGAGGAATGGTTTGAACCTCAAGGAATTTGATCCCTCTCAGCACATGATAGATCCAAAGTTAATATGGATCTTCTTAGTCAATATTGGACACACATAATCTTAAATTCTAAATTATATTTTTCTCCTTTATTGAATGTCTCAATGGGACATAAGGCTTTTTTATTCCTAATGAAATGCCAAAATGTGACAGAACCCTCTTTTATTTCCTATTGAACATCGCAATCGGAGATAACACTTCTTATTCCTTATTGAACACAGTAATGAGAGCTAACTCTATTTTATCTTTATGAAATGTTGCAATGCCACATAACACACTTTTATTCTAAATATCAATCATGCAAATGCAATGAAATCCTAATTAACATAAAGTAATATGGTCAACATGAGTCAAGTTAATTAACATTGTTTAACACAAGTCAATTTAATCAATATTGGTCAATGAGCCAACAATATTCAACTTAGTCAACATAGTCAGCTTAGGGAAAAATAATTAAGATCACTCAACATTAGTCAACTTAAGGAAAAATGATCAACATCACTTAACATTGGTCAATATTAGTCAACATCAAGCAACATTCTAGTCACCATAATTTAATATTAGTCAACATTAATTAATGTAGAAAACACTGGTCAATTTAGTTAAGATTAGTTAACCTTAAAAAACTTAGTGAGCATGACTAAGTCAACTTAGTCAACCTTAGTTAACTTAATCAACTTAGCCAACATTATAGTGACATTACTCATTTGTCATCGTTAGTTGACATAATTTAACAGTGTTCAACATTAAGCATCTTAGTAAGCATTAGTCAACCTAATAATTGTTAGTCAATATTAGTCAACTTAGTCAATAATATTTTATTTCAGTTAACAATATGCATCTTAGTGAATGGGATGGTGCAAGCTAATGCTTCCCTCTCATGACATGTTAGTTGTAATACAAATCTAGAAAAACAACAATCTATTGACTAGTAGGAATTATTTGAGATGCGTGCACAACTTATTAGAATATGGTGTAAAAATATGAAATGTAGGAAATTGAATTATCTTTCGAATATGTAACTTTTTTTTATGGAAAATTTATATAAATTACAAAATTCCATGTTCTTGTAATAATGGTATGTTACGTTTCCTCTAAAATATAATGCATATGTTTTCATTAAGATATTATTTAGTATCCAAATAACCCCTAGACCCATCCCCTCTATGCAAAACTAATTAATGGCACCCGGGAATACCACTCAAGGGTCAAAGACCCCATAGGGAGGGGATGGGTCATGGTTAGAGGCCTTATTCACAATGCCTGAGGCATAGAAGGTTCATTTTCCTACCTAAGGACCTTGTTTTCCTTTTCGACCATGGTCTAGACCCCTAGACCCATCACTACTACACATAACCAATTAATGGCATCCATATCCCACTTAAAGGCCAAAGATCCCATAGCAAGGTCCTATGTTGTGTTTCAATTCATATTTCACCAGACTTGAGCCTAAGAAGCTTTGTTAAATTCCCAAGACCCTTGTTATACTTTTCTAACCATTGTCAAGATGTAAAGAACCTTCAGTGTTACTAAATACATTATAATGTACCCTACTTAACCACTCATAATCGAAAGATGCCTAAAATATAGGAATGTTTTGTGGATTATAGGTATTTTTCATGGTGATTGAGATTGAGAAGTGTCATTTAAAGAACAAGGCCCTTTTCCTCCTGTGACCTTGGTTGGACCTCTAGACCCATTCTTGGTGCACAAATAAGCTAGTCTTTGTGTCCATAGCACCCTTGGAGGTAATTGATAATCGACATAGATTAAATGTGTTGGTTTAGGGACCCGTCCATGGCACTTGGGCCTTAGAAGAAATATTTAGGGCCAAAGGATCTTGTTCCCCTCCCTCAAATATGGTCATGGTCCCGAGACCCATTCATGATGCCCCTCATAGTGACACCCATATTCAACTTGGAAGTCAAAGAATCCCTTGAGAGGGCTCATATTATGGTTTCTATTTGTTTTTCATGGTGCTTGAGATTGAGAAGGTTTAATTAGGGATTAAGGTTGTTATTTATTCCCTTAGCATGTTTATACCTCATCACACATTTCAAGTCCACAAAACCTAGTCACAGTGCCTATATCTCACTTAGAGACAAAATACCTCCTACAAAGTTCTCATGTGTTGGTTCAAGGACTTGTTCAAGGCTCTTGAACAAAAAAAGATTCAATAATATCCTAAGGTATTTGTTTTCATTCTTTGATTATGGTAAAGACCCCACAACTCATGTATGGTCTTGTGTGGTGGTATAAGGACATGTTCATGTCGCTTAAGTATGAGAAGCTATTTTTAGGGCCTAAGGTTGTTGTTTCCCTCCCCCAATCATTTTTTATGGATTGATCTTATTGTTTTCCTACCATGACTATGGTCAAGGTTTCGAGACCCATTTTTGATGCGTAGAACATCTTAATGGAACCCATATCCAACTCTTATGCCAAAGACCCCCTTCTGAGGGCCCATGTCACTGTGTCTAGGTTATGTTCATGGCGCTTAATCTCAAGAAGTCTTAATTAGGTATTATGGTCCTTGTTTCCCCTCTTGACCACGTTTAGGAGTCAAGACCCATCTTCAATGCATAAAACCTACTCTTAGCACCTGTATCCCACGTAGAGGTATGCAAATAACCCCTACAAAGGACTATTGTCTTGGTTTAAGGACTCATTCAAGGCTCTTGAGACCAATAAGATGCAACAATATCTCAAGGCACTTGATATCCTTCCTCAACCATGTTTAAATCCCCACAACCAATCCTCTATGTACAAAACCCCCTAATCGAATCCATATCCAATGATAATTCCAAAAACCCCCCTAGAGAGGTATTATGTTGTGGTTTGCAGGTGTTGTTGATGGCGATTGAGCCCGAGAAGTGACATTTAGGGCCTAAGGCCCAAGTATTTTCCTCCCCTGACCATTATGCTTGGATTCTAGAAGGTTTGTTTAGGGATTAAGCCCCTTATTCCCCCCCTGACCATGTTTATACCTCAAGACTCATTTCCAGTGCACAAAACCTACTCATGCCACCTGTATCCCACTCATATGGTCAAGAACCTCTATCGTGACCTTAAGAAAAATTCTTGGTATGGGCCTAAGACACATTCTTATTTAGGGAATGTGTTATGGGACACATATCTAAAACATACAAGGTTCATTTACTGAGGAATATCCAATGTAAGAAGGACAATAAGTCAAAATACTCAAAGGACAATTAATATATAAATAACTAAATAAGATATGAACGAATGATATGATACAATGTCATGTGATGATATACTTATATGTGTTGACTAGTCATGATGGTTGATAGGTCATGTCCCTTAGTTAGGATGTGTCATTGCATTGAATATTTATTATTATTATTATTATTAGTTACTTGATGTATGTGTGTGTGTGTGTGTGTGTGTTTTCATTACGTTGCCTATCCCTTCAAGATGTGTTTTCCTCAAAGAATTTTATGAAAAATATGTATGTCTTTGTTCTCTCTTTTAATGTATTCTCGTGATTCTTTGTTCTTGAAGTTGGATGGTTGATAATACGAGACGATATGAGTTATGAAGTGTTGGATAGAATTGTCAATTTGTGAAAGAGGCAATTGACCCTAATTCAATTTTCTATAAAATTGTACAGCAACTACTTATGTGATTTGGGAAATGATAAGATTCCACACTAGATCTTATCTTCAGTACAATAGGATCTTCACTTAGTTTCTCATACTGATTTTTTCTTTAGTTAGTTTGTAGATGACCTTTATTATTAATTAGGATGATGATAAGGTATCATTGTATATAGTTTCTTGGTTTTGGAACCTTCACCCTTTTATACTACTAGTGATTTATTGGTTGATAAGATTTCATTATAAACATCTTTATTATTTCTTATGTCAATTAGATCTGTATTGGTTTCTTTTTTTAAGGTTTGGATTGTTATGTCTAATATTTTCCCAATTTAATTGGATCAATCAGTGTTTCTTTGTCGACTAGTGACTCTTTGTTAGCAAGTTGTTCTAACTTTTGTTGTATTTTCTTTTCATCCTTCAATTTCTTGATTTGCACAAGCAAACTTTGATTACGATTCCTTAGGGAAGAAAGTTCGTACACATTTCCTAATTTGTTGAATTTATTTTCAGGACTTTGATTCTCTAGCTTCTCATCATTTAACCTTTTGATTTGTTCAAAAAACTTCTTATTAAGGTTCCTTAGGCAATAACTTTCTTCTTCTTTTTCTAATAATTTCATCTTGAAATCTTGATTCTTCTATTCTAATTTATGATTGCACTTCTTTATATCCTGTGACTTCTCTTCATCTCTTTCTAGTAAGCTCTTTTCAAATTTCTTCTTAAAATATTTTTATTGTAATTTATTGTAATATTGTAATTTCTTAAAATCTTCTTATTGTAATTTATTATGATTGAACTATGTCTCTTCTTTAATTTCATGATTTGTATAAACAACTCCAAATTATGATTTTGTGGATAAGAATTGTGTCTCTCCTATCTCTCATCATAAAGATTCCATGGTTAATTAACTATTACACCTTTGAAATTTCATGATTTGTATAAACAACTCCTAATTATGATTTTGTGGATAAGAATTGTGTTTCTCTCCTATCTCACATCATAAAGATTCCATGGTGCATAGTATTGAAGCTCTCAAGAATATCTCTTTAATAGCACTTTATATATGGTCAAACTTTTAATAGCTTATACCTTGTATCGAGACTTTATTAACTAATCCTTTTTTTTAATTGGGAATTAAATAACACCTTGATTTTATATTAAACTTTTATTATCTTGTACTATTTAAAAATCTTACAAGATTTACATTCTCACTTCTATAACCTTCCACAAATACTATGAAACAATCTATTTTCCTGATTCTTATGATGAGTGTGACTTAATACTTGTTTAATTAGTGTGTTGGGAAATGATTTTTTCTCCTTTGTTTATTTGGGAAAACTAATATTAAAGTCGCCACCCTTCACCTATGTAAAACACTTGTAACTCTTATGCGGATGCACCCGAAGCTTCAACACGAGACAATGGAGACAATGTTCATGGTTATTAGTGCCTAATCAAATTTGTGAAATTGTTCATGTTGGTCTGTCCTCCCTATGACGACAACTATGACATGGTGGATATATTTAATTTTGTTTCTAACAGTGGCTAGATTGATAAGCAGATGTCAAGCAACTATACCAAGATGGTAGTTAAAGCGTACGTGAGACTCACTAACATATTGCTAATGAATAGTAGTATGAACTAACTTTGATTCAACCTGATAAGAGTCACCTCCTCTTCATATATGAATTTTTCAACCCATGACGTCCCCCATTGAATTATTCTTAAAGTGTATAGAATGGCAGCTCAAGATGCACATGGTAATTGGTACATGTTCTGTGACTCCAACATAGTGGCAACATTGTTGTGGTGTATATAACATTATAGATGAATCATTAACTGGTAATTGTTGTAATTGTTGTGGCGTATATAACATTATAGATGAATTATTAATTGGTGAATTTCCTATGTTTTAACTTAGATGTAAATGATTTTTTTGGAGAGGGTTTTTGTGTCATGGTTTTTAGGTGTTGTTCATGGTGTTTGATCTCGAGAGAGTTCAATTGGGTCTTAAGGATATACCTCCTCCCCCAACTTTGTTTATGCTTTGACACCCATTTTTAGTGCACAAAACATACTCATGATGCTTGTATCCCATCAGAAGACCAAAGACCCCTTACAAAGTTCTTGTGTGTTGATACAAGAACTTGTTTAAGGCTCTTGATCTTAAGAAGATCAAATAAGATCTTAAGTCACTTGTTTTTATTCCTTGATGGTGGTTAAGGCCCAACAACCCATCCATGTTCTCGAGTGATGGTCTGAGGATGTGTTCATAGAATTTAATCCTCAGAAGCTATGTTTAGGGCCCGAGGTTGTTGTTTCCCTCCCCCAACCATGGTCAAGGGTGTGAGGTTTTTGTTTCCCCACCACGACTATGGTCAAGGCCTTGAGATCATTCATGGTGCATAAAAAATCTTAATGACATCCATATCCAACACATAGGCCAATCATGCCCTAGAGAGGGCTTGTATCACTGTGTCTTGGTTTTGTTCATGTTGCTCAATCTTAAGAAGGTTCAATTAAAGCTTAAGGCCCTTATTCCCCCCCTTGACCATCTTTAGGCATCAAGACCCATTTCCAATACACAAAACCCACTCATGCCACCCATATA
>JZKD02S0970142.1:0-13679 GCA_000966675.3 Picea glauca | reverse complement strand
ATATTTTCCTCTAGAGAGTACATGAGTTCCACACGTTTACAACCCAGATGGGGCAGAACACCAAAAGAAACAAACATTCTACATATCATTTATGCATCTTCACCTTCAATTTTTTATCCATATATACATAGTATGAAACTTATGACATTCAGTCTAGAAAACAACGTTCCAATAGTTGCCAATTATACCTCATTAGAAAATGACTCCATCCATTACATAACCTAACAAAGAGATCCGGCCTAAGGAGATTAAATTTTTATGTACAATTTTCTAAAAAAAAGGGCAAACAAATTTAATTTTCTTTTAAATGGCATATGGAATCCAAGTATATAATTCCGTTGATAGGAGTTAATTGTACAAATTATTTATATAGGTGTTTTTCTTGTTTCATTAGAGTTATCAGCACATGAACACAATTAGACACAAATTTGTGTGTTATTATCGATATTTAGAAAAAAGATGAGCGCTTTTGCATGTTGAATTAACTTTTGATATCACACCATAAATGCAATCTTTGTCATGGCCAATGAATTCCTTTTAAGACTCATTTATTCAAATAGACACATCAACCAAGCATGTCCTACCATGGTGAGCTCTAAGAACCTTGTGTTGCCTCATTGAATGCCACAACATAGGCTTTACGCACCTGATATCATATTCACCATTATTTTTGACAGTGATATTATATTGACAGTGAATTTTGACGTCTCGTTGTGTAAAACCCCCACGACTATATTTAATGTTTCATGTTGTTGATTAGCAAGGTCTTTAGCATTGGCAATCAATATGCACCATGCAACAGAGCATTTAATTCTCTATATGTTGGGATACATATGGTTCGATCTAAAATATACTATTTGATCTAAAAGTGTTTTAGATTTAAAGGTTTATATTCCATCATATATAGCATTAACTGTTATGTTGCGGAGTGCATATTAATATCCCTTAAGCTTTGAAGTACTTGTTGGCACATGAATGTCGATCACTGGTAGAGAGCCTTTTTTGTTGTGTCTATTAGATGGCAAATAATGTTGTATGTATAGTATCTAATGGAGAGGGGAATATGGTACACCATTATGTCACTTGTCCATGTTGGTGAGGGGTCCTCACAAAGGAAAAGATCTAAGGATCTCAATAATGGAAATTTTTAAGAGAAAGATCTAAGGATCTCAATAATGGAAAATTTTAAGAGCTCTGAGGGGTCTCAACAATGGAAAATATTAAGAGCTCTAGAGGTTTTCCTTATTGCTTTTCCAAAACATGAATAAGGTACCATTATATCAATACAAGAGAAACCACTCTCACCTTGAAACCATGAACGGGTATTTAGGGTCCTTAGTGTTGGCAAACAATATGCACTGTGCAATAGATCATTTAATGTTCTATATGTTGGGATATATATCGTTCAATCTAAATTAGACAATCTAATAGAAAAGTTATTTAGATTGAAAGATATATATCCTAGCATATAGGGAATTAAGTGCTCTGTTGTCGGGTGCATATTGGTAGCCCTTAGGGTTTGAGGTACATGTTCGCATGTGAGTGCCAGTGATACCTATGAGGTATACTATCAATCATTCATAAAGATCCTTTTTTGTTGTGTCCTTTGGATGGTAGATAATGTGGTATCTAATGGATAGGGGAAGAGGGTAGATTAAAAATTATTGGTAGTGTGTCAAGTAGATATCAGTCACTCATATTAATGAGAGGTCCTCACAAAGGAAAAAATTAAAGATCCCATAGGTTTTTATGATTGATTTCAGTTTTAATGATTGATTTGATCAAAACTTTATCAAGAAAAGTCAATGAAGGATGTAATGTTCAATAAAGCTATATAAATTTCTGCTAGGGTTCTGAAAAATATTAAGAGTCCCATAGGTTTTCCTTATTGCTTTTCCAAAACATGAATTTATAGGGTATCATTATACCGATATAAGAGAAATCACTCTCGGCTTGAAACCATTAACCGACATGTAGGAACCATGAATAGGAAATTCTTATATAGGGTATCATTATACCAATATTAGATAAATCACTCTTGGCTTGAAACCATGAATCATGTAGGAACCATGAATAAAAAATTCTTATCCATTCTACAAAAAAAACAAATCATTACATGTGCAAAACCATGAAAGGAAATGTAAGAACTATGAATGGAATGGGACGGGAAATTCATGATTCAATCATGATTTGAGGTAAGGAATCGTTGGAGAGGGCCATATTATTTTTCCTCGACTAAGCTTCCAAGATCTTGGAATATTATCAAGGAAAGAATCTTGTCATTAACATCATGTTCGTTTATGATGGGAAAGATACATATTACATGATACCTCAATAGATTAACCCAACTAGTAATATCAATAGATGAACCCAACTATCTTTCGAGAAGAGAGTTGTCTTTGTATGACCATGCTTATAAAATTTCTACAAGTTTCTTTATATGATTATTACTTCATATAGAAGGAATATAAATGACACGAATATTAATTTAAATATGGCTATTTATTTACATGTATCCGCTGGAAGATATTACTTCATATAGGAGGAATAGAAATGACATGCATATTTGTTTACATATGGCTATTTATCTTGGAAGAGGCATAGTGGCACATCAAACGAACATGTGTAAAAGAGGAATAGAAATGACATGCATATTACTTTAGATATGGCTATTTATATATATGGTTATTTATATATAAGAATGATACATGATTGATATGGCTATTTATCTACATGTATCCATTGGAAGCATTGGAAGAGGCATAGTGGCACATCAAATCCATCAAATCAACATGTGATAACAGTGATACATGATTTAGATATGGTTATTTAATGATACATGATTTAGATATGGTTATTTAATGATACATTATTTAGATATGGCTATTTATCTACAACGAAGGAGTTGGTGGATGCATTGGATAAATTGTATGAGAAACCCTTGACGTCTAATAAAGTATTTCTAATAAAGCCATTATTTTCCATTGGAAGAGGAGGCATAGTGAGACATCAAACCAACATGTGCATTGGATAACAATGATACATGATTTAGATATGGCTATTTATCTACATGTACCCATTGGAAGAGGCTTAGTGGCACATCAAACCAACAACTGCACTGGATAACAATAATACATGATGAGAGATTTTTTGAGGCATGTATATAGTGATTTCCATGTAGAATTTGATGTGTGTATATGTAAAGTAGGGTTCAACTCATGAAATCACATCGTGCAACTATTATCATCAATCTACACATATATTAATTTAGTTTTTCCATGTGAAATAGGAATGATATGCATCTTAATTATACCACTTCATCTCTTTTCATAAAAAACTCACAACACATTTAGGAATGATATGCATATTAATTATTTCACTTTATCTCTTTTCATACCACCCTCACAACACATTACACATTTAGTTAACACATTATACATTTAGTGGGGATGTTCTTCATACACCATATGAGAATGCATTGTACAAAGTTCAAGTTCATAAAACATATGAGAATAAAACACATGAAAATGCATTGCACAAAGCTTATAAAATGATTAAAGATATTTAAACAACCTAATATGTTCCACTAATAACATTATGAGTAACTAAGTGGATACAAATAACATCAAACATAATGCAATGCAGGTATTTTGGAATTTCATCTTCGTATGGTAATGATTCACATTTGTAGATGTGTAATGTTTTTGGGATAGTAAGTCAATGCTACACATACCATATGATAGGGTTGTATGTGGGTCCATTATATAACTTAAGAGAGAAGAGGCTTAGGGAGATTAAATTTTTATGTACAATTTTTCTCCAAAAAAAGGCAAATAGATTTAGTTTGTACAACTTTCCACATGATTCTATCTGCATAGATGAGACATATTCTTTATGCATATAATTCTGTTTACTCACTCTTTATTGAGTATCTGTTCCATTTCTTTCTTTTACTATGATTGTAAATCCTATATTTTACGATCAGAAAAGTTGGATGGGAATTCGAAAGCGTGGGTCCTATCGTCCCTAAGTAGTGCCTCTACAAAATCCCTTTGAAAGTGATTTCGGAAGTATGATCTTGAACAGAAGAAATACCCTTATATATGGGTTTGGCAAGCATAGGCCATCGTCCCTTGAACTTGCCCTACCTGAGATAGATCTCTTGTTGCTTGCCTAATATCTTCTCTCTACCTCCTCTCCCTTAAATGGCATATGGAATCCAAGTATATAATTTCGTTGATGGGAGTTAATTGTACAAATTATTTATATAATGGCATAAGGAATCCAATTATAGAATTAGGTTGATGGGGGTTAATTATACACAAATTTGTGTGTTATTATCCATATTAAAAAAAAAAGATGAGCACTTTTACATGTTCAATTAACTTGTGATATCACACCATAAATGCAATGTTTTTCATGGCCAATCCATTCCTTTTAAGTCTCATGTCTTCCAATAGACACATCAACCAAACATGTGCTACCATGGGCAGCTCTAAGCACCTTGTGTTGCCTCATCGAATGCTATAGCATAGGCTTTATGCACATGATATCCTATTGACAGTGATTTTTCACGTCTTGTTGTATAAAACCCCCATGGTTGTATTTAATGTATGTTGAGTGGCAAGGTCTTTAGTGTTGGCAATCAATATGCACCATGCACCAAGCATTTAATTCTTTATATGTTGGGATACATTTGTTTGATCTAAAATATACCATCTGATCTAAAAGTGATTTAGATTGAAAGGTATATATTTAAGCATATAGAGCATTAAGTTTGAAAGGTATATATTTAAGCATATAGAGAATTAAGTGCTCTATTGTGTGGTGCATATTGATATTTCTTACATGTTGGAACATGAATGTCGATCATTGGTAGATAGTCTCTTTTTCTATGTCTATTAGATGGTAGATAATGTGGTATGTATGGTATCTAATGGAGAGGGGAATAGGGTACACTATTATATCATGTGTCGATGTTGATGAGGGGTCCTAACAAAGGAAAAGATATAAGGGTCTCAATAATAGAAATTTTAAAGAACCCTGAGGGGTCTCAACCATGGAAAATATTAAGATCCCTATAGGTTTTCCTTATTTATTTTCCAAAATATGAATAGGGTATCATTATACCAATACAAGAGAAACCACTCTCACCTTGAAACCGTGAACATAAATTTAGGGTCCTTAGCACCGACAAACAATATGCACCCTGCAAGGGAGCATTTTATGTTCTATATGTTCAGATATATATCATTCAATATAAAATATACAATCTCATGTAAAAGTGTTTTAGATTGAAAAGTATATATCTCAGCATATAGAGCATATAGAGCATTAAGTTCTCTTTTGTGGGGTGCTTATTGATATCCCTTAGGGTTTTAGGTACATATTGGCATGTGAGTGTGAGTGTTATCTACATGTCATATTACCAATCATTGGTAGAAAGCATTTTTCGTTGTGTCCATTGGATGGTAGATAATGTGGTATCTAATTGGTAGTGTGTCGGGTAAATATCACTCGCCTATCTTAGTAAGAGGTCCTAACATAGGAAAATATTTATGATTGATTTTAGTTTTAATGACTGATTTGATCAATAAAAGTCAATGTAATGTTCAATAAAGCTATAAATTCCTTATGATTGATTTTTGTTTTAATGATTGATTTGATCAAAATTTTATCAATAAAAGTCAATGATGGATGTAATGTTCGATAAAGGAGGGGTATCAACCATAAAAATATTAAGAACCCCAATGGGAGGGGTTTTCCTTATTTCTTTTTCGAAAACATGAATCTATAGGGTGTCATTATACCAATACAAGAGAAATCACTCTTAGCTTGAAATCATGAACTGACATGTAGGAACCATGAAGTTGAAATTCTTATCCACTCGACAAAAGACAAATTATTACATGTTCCAAACCATGAAAGGACATGTAAGAACTATGAATGGAATGGGAGGGGAAATTCATGATTCCATCCTATCATCGTGATTTGAGGTAAGGAATGGTTGGGAACTTGTGAGGGCCATATTCGTTTTCCTCAACTAAGGTGAGGAGATCTTGGAAAATTGTGAGAAAAATAATATCGTCATTAACAAACATCATTTTTTTATGATGACCAAGACACATATTACATTGTTATGTGTATTACATGTAACATATGTTATATGTATTACATGTAACATATGCTATATGTAATACATGTAACACATATAACATATGTTATATATATGTTACATGTAATACATATAACATATGTTACATGTAATACATACAAATATTACATTGATACCTCAATAGATGAACCCACCAACTATATATCATAAGAGAGTCGTTTTGGTATGACTATGCTTAAAAAATTTCTTACTTCATAAAATAGGAATAGAAATGACATGCATACTAATTTAGATATGGCAATTCATTTACATGCCTCCTTTGGAAGAGGCATAGTGGAATATCAAACGAAGATGTGTACTTCATATAGGAGGAATATAAATGACATGCGTATTAATTTAGATATGGCTATTTATCTACATTATCCATTGGAAGAGGCATACATCAAACCAATATGTTCAGTGGATAACAATAATACATGACGAGGGATTTTTTTAGGCATGTATAGTGATTGCCACATTTAATTAGACGTGTGTATATGTAAGGTAGGATTCAACTCATGAAATCACATCATGCAATTATATTATCGTCAATACACATAGGAATGATATGCATATTAAGTATACCATTCATATCTTTTCATAAAAACCTCACAACAATGATATGCATATTAATTATTTCACTTTATCTCTGTGTATACAACCCTCACAACACATTTAGTTGGGGATGGGATTCATCCACCATATGACAATGCATTGTACAAAGTTCTTAAAACATATGAAAATAAAACACATGCAAATGCATTGTAACAAGTTCATAAAAATATTAAATATACTTAAACAACTGAATATGTTCCACTAATAACATTATGAGTAACTAAGTGGATATAAAGAACATCAAACACAATAAACAAAATGTAATGAGGGTATTTTGGAATTTCACTTTTGTATTATAATGATTCACATTTGTAAATGTGTATTGTTTTCGTGATAGTAAGTCAATGCACACTGACCATATGATAGGATTGCATGTGGTTCCACAAAAATTCCACTTGCAATGTTCATGGAGAGACTGCCACATGAAAAGTTCATTGTATGACAGATGTATAAGAAATCATGCAACACCACACCATGTTCGATGATGGCTATCCTCGTCCCATTAAAATGGTGAGGATAACTATCGTTGAACGTAATATGAAGTTTCATGATTTGTATTGTGCCTAGAGTCCAATGACCCGTCCATGTGGTGGTATCCCCACAAGTATTGAAGTCAAAAGTTTATGAGACAACATGAAACCCTATCATATTGTCCCTATAGTATTGATCTATCAATGAAAGATCACCATACATTAATGAGAATGCAACATTAGAATATATATATATATATGTATATATATATATATATATATATATATATATATATATATATATAAGTGATGCACATAAAATTTATGCAAACTTTTCACATTTTATTAGATTACATTTACGTTAACTCCATTAAATTATGTTAATAGATATATGTTTTTCACATTTTGTTAAATAACATTTACATTAACCCCATTAAATTATGTTGGATAAAAAATTTCTAGTGCATATGTATTTTAATGGTTTATCAAACAATGATTTTATCAACTTTGTACACTATATTTGGACTAGATTTCTGTACACTATATTTGAGCTAGATTTTTTAAACTTTGTACACTAAATGTCAAGGTCTAGGGCTAGCTTTCACCCCAAATTTGGAAAGGTTGAAAGAAATTCGGAAAAGGTTGAATGAATGGCCTATGAATCCCAAAAGCCACAATATTAGATAAAAATAAATAAATCAAACAACCACAAAATTAGCTCAAAAATAAATCCAACACCCCAAATTCGGAAAGAGTTGAATGAATGACTTATGAAGCCAAAATAAGCCACAATATTAGATAAAAAAATAAAGCCAACTAAAATTATATAAATTCTACTGATATAAACACCATTGATCTCCTTACCCCTCAATTGCCAGGAACATGAATGCGACTATACTGTACGCAGTATACCTTACCTAGGTATCTAGCTTGTATCCTTAATTTCTGCATATGAAACGAACAAAAGATGAACATTACTTAATATTTTACTCTAGAGAGTAGAGGAGTTCCACAACTCTACAACCCAGATGGGGTAGAACACCAAAAGAAACAAATAGTCTACATAGCATTTATGCATCTTCACCTTCGATTTTTTATCCATATATACACAGTATGAAACTTCTGACACTCGGTCTAGAGAACAACATTCCAACAGTTGCCAATTATAGCTCATTAGAAAATGACTCCATCCATTACATAACCTAACAAAGAGATCAGTCCTAGGGAGATTAAATTTTTATGTACAATTTCTCTAAAAAAAAGGGCAAATAGATTTAATTTGCTTAAATGGAATATCGAAACCAAGTATATAATTCTGTTGATGGGAGTTAATTATACAAATTATTTATATAGTTGTTTTTTTTGTTTCGTTAGAGTTATCAGCACACGAACACAATTAGACGCAAATTTGCATGTTATTATCGATATTTAGAAAAAAGATGAGTGCTTTTACATCTTCAATTAAATTTTGATATCACACCATAAATGCAATCTTTGTCATGGCCAATGCATTCCTTTTAAGACTCATTTCTTCCAATAGACACATCATCCATGCATGTCCTACCATGGCGAGCTCTAAGCACCTTGTGTTGCCTCATTTAATGCCACAAAATAGGATTTATGGACCTGATATCATATTGACAATGGTTTTTGATAGTGATATCATATTGATAGTGATTTTTGACATCTCGTTGTGTAAAACCCCTACGAATGTTTTTAATGTTTAATGTTGTTGATTGGCAAGATCTTTAACATTGAAAATCAATATGAACCATGCAATAGAGCATTTAATGCTCTATATGTTGGGATACATATGGTTTGATCTAAAATATACCATTTGATCTAAAAAAAAATTAGATTAAAAGGTTTACATTCCATCATATAGAGCATTAATTGCTATGTTGTGGGGTGCATATTGATATCCCTTAAGGTTTGAGGTACTTATTAACACATGAATGTCGATAATTGGTAGAGAGCCTATTTTGTTGTGTCTATTAGATGGTAGATAATGTGGTATGTATGGTATCTAATGGAGAGGGGAAGAAGATACACCATTATGTCACTTGTCCATGTTGGTGAGGGGTCCTAACAAAGGAAAATATCTAAGGATCTCAATAATGGAAAAGTTTAAAAGCCGTGAGGGGTCTAAACAATGGAAAATATTAAGATCTCTATAGATCTAAGGATCTCAATAATGAAAAATTTTAAAAGCCCTGAGGGGTCTAAACAATGGAAAATATTAAGAGCTCTATAGGTTTTCCTTATTGATTTTCCAAAACATGAATAAGGTACCATTATATCAATACAAGAGAAACCACTCTCACCTTGAAACCATGAATGGGCATTTAGGGTCCTTAGTGTTGGAAAACAATATGCACCATGCAAGAGAGCATTTAATGTTCTATATGTTCAGTTATATATCGTTCAATCTAAATTAGACAATATGATTTAAAATTTATTTAGATATAAATATATATATCCCAACATATAGGGCATTAAGTGCTTTGTTGTGGGGTGCATATTGATAGCCCTTAGGGTTTGAGGTACATGTTCGCATGTCAGTGCCATTGATACCTATGTGGTATATTATCAATCATTCGTAGAGATCCTTTTTTGTTGTGTCTTTTGGATGGTAGATAATGTGGTATCTAATGGATAGGGGAAGAGGGTACACTAAATATTATTGGTAGTGTGTCGAGTAGATATCACTCACCCATGTTAGTGAGAGGTCCTAACATTGGAAAAAATTAAAGATCCCATAGGTTTTTATGATTGATTTCAGTTTTAATGATTGATTTGATAAAAAAATTATCGATAAAAGTCAATGAAGGATGTAATGTTAGGTAAAGATATATAAACTTTTGCGAGGGGTCTGAAAAATATTAAGAGCCCCATAGGTTTTACTTATTTCTTTTCCAAAACATGAATTTATAGGGTATCATTATACCGATATAAGAGAAATCACTCTCAGCTTGAAACCATTAACCGACATGTAGGAACCATGAATAGGAAATTCTTATAAAGGGTATCATTATACCGATACAAGAAAAATGACTCTCGGATTGAAACCATGAATCAACATGTAGGAATCATGAATAAGAAATTCTTATCCATTCGAAAAAAAAACAAATCATTACATGTGCAAAACCATGAAAGGAAATGTAATAACTATGAATGGAATGGGAGGGGAAATTCATGATTCCATCCTATCATCATGATTTGAGGTAAGGAATCGTAGGAAACTTGTGAGGGCCATATTATTTTTCCTCGACTAACCTTCCAAGATCTTGGAATATTATTAGGGAAACATTGTTGTCATTAACATCATGTTCATTTATGATGGGCAAGATACATATTACATGATACTTCAATAGATTAACCCAACTAGTAATATCAATAGAGGAACCCAACTATCTTTCGAGAAGAGAGTCGTCTTTGTATGACCATGCTTAAAAAATTTCTACAAGTTTCTTTATATGATTACTACTTCATATAGAAGGAATAGAAATGACATGAATATTAATTTACATATGGCTATTTATCTACATGTATATGTTGGAAGATATTACTTCATATAGGAGGAATAGAAATGACATGTGCATATTAATTTACATATGGATATTCCTCTTGGAAGAGGCATAGTGGCACATCAAACGAAAATGTGTACCAAACGAACATGTGTACTTCATAAAAGAGGAATAGAAATGACATGCTTATTAATTTAGATATGGCTATTTATATATATGGTTATTTATAGATAACAGTGTTACATGATTGATATGGCTATTTATCTACATGTATCCATTGGAAGAGGCATAGTGGGACATCAAACCCATCAAACCAACATGTGATAATAGTGATACATGATTTAGATATGGTTATTTATTTACAATGGATAACAATGATACATGATTTATATATCGTTATTTATCTACAACGAAGGAGCTGATGGATGCATTTGATAAATTTTATGAAAAACCCTCAACGTCCAATAAATTATTTATAATAAAGAGATTATTTTCCATTTGAAGAGGCATAGTGAGACATCAAACCAACAAATTATTTATAATAAAGAGATTATTTTCCATTTGAAGAGGCATAGTGAAACATCAAACCAACATGTGCACTGGATAACAATGATAAATGATTTAGATATGGCTATTTATCTACATGTATCCAGTGAAAGAGGCTTAGTGGCACATCAAACCAACATGTTCACTTGATAACAATAATACATGATGAGAGATTTTTTGAGGCATGTATATAGTGATTGCCACATAGAATTATACGTGTGTATGTAAGGTAGGGTTCAACTCATGACATGACATAGTGGAACTATTAACATCAATCTACACATATATTAATTTAGTGTTTCCATGTGAAATAGGAATGATATGCATATTAATTATTTCACTTTATCTATTTTCATATGACACATTTAGTTGGGAATGATATGCATATTAATTATTTCACTTTATCTATTTTCATATGACACATTTAGTTGGGAATGATATGCATATTAATTATTTAACTTTATCTCTTTTCATACCACCCTCACAACACATTACAAATTTAGTTAACACATTACACATTTAGTTGGGATGTGCTTCCTCCACCACATGACAATGCATTGTACAAAGTTCATAAAACATATGAAAATGCATTGTACAAAGTTTATAAAATGATTAAAGATACTTAAACAACCTAATATGTTCCACTAATAACATTATGAGTTACTAATAACATTATGAGTAACTAAGTGGATATAAATAACATCAAACATAATGCAATGCAGGTATTTTGGAATTTCATCTTTGTATTGTAATTATTCACATTTGTAGATGTGTAATTTTTTTTTGGATAGTAAGTCAATGCTATACATACCATATGATAGGGTTGCATGTGGGTCCATTACATAACCTAAGAGAGATCAGGCCTAGGGAGATTAAATTTTTATGTACAATTTCTCTCAAAAAAAAAGAAGGCAAACATATTTAATTTGTACGACTTTCTGCATGATTCAATCTGCATAGATGAGATATATTATTTATGCATATAATTTTGTTTAGTCACTCTCGATTGAGTATTTGTTCCCTTTCTTTCTTTTTCTATGATTGAAAATCACGTATTTTACGGTCAGAGAATTCGGATGGGAATTCGAAAGCATGGGTCCTACCGGCCCTAAGTAGTGCCTATACAAAAGCCCTTTGAAAGTGATTATGAAAGTATAATCTTGAACGAAATAAATACCCTTATATATGGGTTTGGAAAGCATAGGCCACATTCCCTTGAACTTGCCCTACCTGAGATAGATCTGTTTTTGCTTGCCTGAGATCTTCTCTCTACCTCCTCTCCCTTAAATGGCATATGGAATCCAGGTATATAATTTCGTTGATGGGAGTTAATTGTAAAAATTATTTATATAATGGCACAAGGAATCCAAGTATATAATTATGTTGATGGGAGTTAATTGTACACAAATTTGTGTTATTATCCATATTTATAAAAAAAAAATGAGCGCTTTTACATGTTCAATTAACTTCTGATATCACACCATAAATGCAATCTTTGTCATGGCCAATGCATTCCTTTTAAGACTCGTGTATTTCAATAGACACATCAACCAAGCATGTCCTACCATGGTTAGCTCTAAGCACCTTGTGCTGCCTCATTGAATGCCATAGCATATCTTTATGCACATGATATCCTATTGATAGTTATTTTTTACATCTTATTGTGTAAAACCCCCATGGTTGTATTTAATATATGCTGAGTGGAAAGGTATTTAGTGTTGGCAATCAATATGCACCATGCACAGAGCATTTAATGCTTTATGTGTTGGGATACATATTGTTTGATCTAAAATATACCATCTGATCTAAAAGTGTTTTAGATTTAAAGGTATATATTTAAGAATATAGAGCATTAAGTTTGAAAGGTATATATTTAAGGATATAGAGCATTAAGTTATGTCTTGTGGGGTGCATACCGATATTTCTTACATGTTGGCACATGAATGTCGATCATTGGTAGAGAGTATTTTTCGCTATGTCTATTAGATGGTAGATAATGTGGTATGTATGGTATCTAATGGAGAGGGGAATAGGGTACACTACTATATCATGTGTCGATGTTGGTGAGGGGTCCTAACAAAGGAAAATATCTAAGGGTCTCAATAATGGAAATTTTTAAGAGCCCTGAGGGGTCTCAACCACGAAAAATATTAAGATCCCTATAGGTTTTCCTTATTTCTTTTCCAAAACATGAATAGGGTATCATTACACCAATACAAGAGAAACCACTCTCACCTTGAAACCATGAAAATACATTTAGGGTCCTTAGCGGCGACAAACAATATGCACCGTGCAAGAGAGCATTTAACATTCTATATGTTTGGATGTATATCATTCGATCTAAAATATACAATATACTTATGTAAA
>JZKD02S0970141.1:126351-137849 GCA_000966675.3 Picea glauca | reverse complement strand
ACATTATTATTATTTCCAATTTCCTTTACTTTAATTAAAACCAAATTTCCTTTAATTCAATAAAAACCCACATTTGGATAGGTCAATAAAACCTTATAACAACTATCATTTAAAATTCAATCTACTTTATAACAACTAACAATCTACCTTGTAACAATTAACACCTAAAGTTGAATCTTTAGGTGAGAATTGGACCCTTGAAAAATTTTGCTGTATTAAAAAAAATATATCTCACATGAGCATTCATTCACCCATTTACATCAATTTCAATCTACCTTATAACAACTAAAGTTATCTCACATGAACATTCATTCATCCATTTACATCAATTTCAATCTACCTTATAACAACTAACAATCTACCTTATAACAACTAAAGTTTAGTCTTTAGTCTTTAGGTAAGAATTGAAACCATATCTCACATGAGCATTCATTCACTCATTTACATCAAATTAATATATAGATATGAAAATTGTAAGAAACTTGATTCTCTTTACTTTGAAATTAATAAAAGTAAAAACAACATTCATTCACTCATTTACATCAAATTAATTTATAGATAATTCATTCACTCATTTACATCAAATTTATAGATAATGAAAATTGTAAGAAATTTGATTTTCTCTTTATTTTGAAATTAATAAAAGTAAAAAATGATTTTTTTTCTCTTTACTTTGAAATTAATAAAAGTAAAAAATGAAAATTTAATAATTTATAAATAATGAAAATTGTAAGAAACTTGATTTTCTCATGAAAAATTAATTTATAGATAATGAAAATTTTCTCTTTACTTTGAAATTAATAAAAGTATAAAATGAAAATTTAATAATTTATAGATAATGAAAATTGTAAGAAATGAAAAATTAATTTATAGATAATGAAAATTGTAAGAAATTTGATTTTCTCTTTACTTCGAAATTAATAAAAGTAAAAAATAAAAATTTAATAATTTATAGATAATGAAAATTGTAAGAAACTTGTTTTTCTCATGAAAATTTAATTTATAGATAATGAAAATTGTAAAAAACTTACTTTGAAATTAATAAAAGTAAAAACACATTGCAAATCTCTAAATGAGAATGAAAAAAAAAATATCTCAAATGAGCATTCATTCACCCATTCACATCAAATTCATTTATAGATAATTCACTCATTCACATCAAATTCATTTATAGATAATGAAAAATTCACTCATCAAATTCATTTATAAATAATTCACTCGCTCACATCAAAGACTCGCATCGAATTCATTTATAGATAATAAAAAATTCAAGAAACTTGATTTTCTCTTTACTTTGAAATTAATAAAAGTAAAAATAATTAATAAAAATGAAAAATTCAAGAAACTTGATTTTCTCTTTACTTTGAAATTAATAAAAGTAAAAACAATTAATAAAAGTAAAAACACATTGCAAATCTCTAAATGCAATCTCTAAATGAGACAGATCCAATTTCCTTTCTTATTTCTTTTTCAAAATGAGACAGATCCAATTTCCTTTCTTATTTCTTTTTCAAATTGTGATTATAACATTTACAAACAATTGTAAGGATGTCTCAGATAAGTTGTGATTATAACATTACAAACCACTTGCAAGGAACTCCGAAAAACAAAACCTTGTAGAATGAAAACTAGTCAAACAAACAAATTTTAAATGTCAAAGGTTTGTAATTGAGTCAAAAAGTAGAATGTTCTTATAAGAGTGAGGTAATCTTTACAAATTTTCAAATATATATGCTAAATTTATATATTGGCAAAGTAACAATAACCATAAGGGATTGAAATTTCTAAATTTTCAAATATTTATACTAAACTTATATTGGCAAAGTAACACCAACCCTAAAGGATTGACATTTCCAAAAGAGATGCGCAAATTTAATAAATTGGCATTTCCAAAAATAACCTTATTTTACTAAACATGTTCAAATTTAATAGCATACTCGCCTAGTATTTGAGAATACCAGATCTCTTATGTTGCAGGCACAACGTAGCCACTCTTCAAAGCCAATAGATGTTTAGATTACCATAAGGGATTGATTCTGGTAAAAGTAACCATAAGGGATTGACATTTCCAAAAGAAACCATATTTTACTAAAGATGCTTAAATTTAATAACACGTTCACCTTATATTTGAGAATGCCAGATCTCTTCCATTGAACCTGCAATGTAACCACTCTTCAAAGTCATATAGATGTTTAGATTCTGTTTTTATACATCATATACAAAAAGGACTTAACTTGGCAAAGAGTCAATACAACGATATTAACATAATCAGCAGTTTCAGTACAATGTTTTGTGGCTTATCTTTGACTTGTGGTTATTATTTATGTGATGTCTACAATACTATCATACTATAGCGATATCTTGTGTTGGAATTCTGTTTCACATTAAAATTTAATACTCTCCTCGTCCTCATGGTAGTCCCTTTCTTTCATAATGTTGTTGCAAGATCATCGTCGATCATGGTAGTCCCCTTCTTTCTTGCATAATGTTTGTTGCATGGATCATCCTCAATCATAATGTTGTTGCAGGATCATCCCCAATTACGAGTGCCCAAACTTTAGTCCCTTTCTTTCTTCCATAATGTTGTTGCAAGATCATCCTCAATCACGGTAGTCCCTTTCTTTCTTGCATAATGTTTGTTGCAGGATCATCCTCAATCATAATGTCGTTGCAGGATCATCCTCAATTACGACTGTCCCAACTTTAACTCTATGATTGAGTTCCTTCCTCTAACCCAAAGAGCTTGCCCTCTCATTCTCAATCATAACGTTGTTGCAGGATCATCCTCAATTACGACTGTCCAAACTTTAAACTTTAACTCTATGATTGAGTTCCTTCATCTAGCCCAAAGGGCTTGCCCTCTCATTCTTAAAAATACATTTTTAATCCTTAAAGCTCTTTTAAGCATTTAACTTTAGCCTATATTGGCAGCACTCTCATTCATCAAAATACATTTTTAATCCTTGAAGCTCTTTTAAGCATATATGTAACTTAGCGTAATACATTGGCATGGACATGAGTTCATGGTCTAATGGCGAAGTGTAAAAATTGTTAAACGCGCATCTTAGGATCCATCCTTGTCCACAACACTCTTGCAGTAGCCAATCGCTAAGTTGGCTTTCATTTGGATCTTATGCCTCAAGGGCAATAGGCAATATCCACACTAGATAGCATTCTGGTTATCATTTGCAGTTAGCCAGTCGCTAAGTTATTGGATCTTGTGCCTCAAGGGCAATAGGCAATATCCACACTAGCTAACATTCAAATTTTTTAGACTCTACTATCTATTGTGTACTTTGTTGTTTCTTGTTCAAGAAATCCATATCTGCGAGATCAGCGTCACTCATTTACACATGCCCTCCTAACAATGAATTTCACAAGTCCATAACATGACAAACAAATTAAGTTATATTTACAAAGTGCAACCAAAGCGTTCTAATAATAAGCCACTTTCTGACGTGAGAAGATGTGATTATTGCCTGGACCTACTGGCTACTGTGGCAGGTAAAATCAACGTTAATGCCAGAAAATATCACCCTTTCAGAGTTACTGTAGTTGGGTCAAATTTCATTCATATTCTCAACATAATGTCTATAAAAACTTTCAATTTACATGGATAACCAATTTATACTCGAATATCTACAACAAAGTTTCTGAATTTGCAGCTAATGAACTGCCAACGATTTCAGAATGAATCCCATTCACTTTTGATTTACTTTCTAGTTTCTAACATTCACAAAGCCATTTCAACCAAGCCACAAAAGAACTTCGTGAAAAATAATGGTTGGAAGAATTTAAGAGACAACCTTAACATCTCTTTTGTACTTGTAACATTTCAAAGTTTTCATTATCTCAATAAAGTTCAGAACAATCCAACGTATATCCTACAACTTTAGATGCTCAGAACTAGGGTAATTACAGCGAACACCATCTAACAAAAACTCAAATCAAATTGAAACCAGAAAACAAATCCTGAGATTTAAAACTACTTACATTTAATAGGATGGAGCCAACTTGACCAATCTTTGGCCCAACCACTCAAATGAATGGACCCTTTTTCTATGCAGCTAATGCAGTGGCTGATGGCCCTGCTGTGCCAGTCTTTCCATTCAAGACAATAACGTTTCCTTCACCGTCCACATCAACTATAGCTGAATCACCCTCTTTGATCTCACCAGCAAGCATTTTTTCAGCCAGACTATCCTCTAATAACCTCATAATTGCCCTACGGAGTGGCCTTGCACCATAGCTGGGACTATAACCTTCATCTACAACTCGGTCTGTGAACCGCTCTGTTACTTGAAGACCAATTTCTTTTGTTTTAAGCCGTTCAAAGACCTCTTTCAGCATTATATCTGCAATCTCTTTCACCTCTGTCTTTGTGAGCTGTCTAAACACAATCATCTCATCTAGCCGATTCARGAACTCAGGTCGAAAATATTGCTTCAGCTCTTCATTGACAAGACTTTTGATCCTTGTGYAGCTACWGTCTTTCTCATYATAATCAARCTGGAAACCAATTCCACGGCCTCCCTTCTCAATCACACTACTCCCAACATTAGAAGTCATGATCAAAAGGGTATTCTTAAAGTCCACAGTCCTGCCTTTGCTATCTGTCAGTCTTCCATCTTCTAGGATTTGAAGCATCATATTGAAGACGTCTGGGTGAGCCTTTTCAATTTCATCGAAAAGGACAACCGTATAAGGGCGTCTCCTAACAGCTTCAGTTAGTTGCCCTCCTTCAGTGTAGCCTACATATCCTGGGGGTGAACCAATCAACTTGGAAACAGTATGCCTTTCCATAAATTCACTCATATCTAGCCTTATCATTGCCTCCTCTGAACCAAAATAGTATGCAGCCAATGCCTTGGCAAGCTCCGACTTGCCAACACCTGTAGGACCCGAGAAAATGAAACTGGCAATTGGCCTGTTTGGATTCTTCAAACCAACTCTTGCACGGCGAATAGCTCGACTTATGGCTTTAACTGCCTCGTCTTGCCCAATGATGCGTTGGTGGAGTGTTTCCTCCATTTTCAGAAGTTTGTCAGACTCGTCAGTTGACACCTTTTCAACTGGAATGCCTGTCCATGCACATACAATTTGCTGAATATCTACCTCAGTTACTAATGGACCTGCATCTCCTGCTTCACTCTCAGCCTTTGATTTCTCTTTTCCTTTCTCTGTTAAAGCTGAAATTTGTGCCTTAAGTTCCATCTCACGATCACGTAGCTCTCCAGCCTTTCAGCACATGACACATCCCCACCAAAAATAAATAAGTTTATTTTGAACATAAATCGCTACAAATTTTGATACTGATCATTTCTGTAGATTTTACAAAAGATACGATGGCTTAACCAAATGAGGAATTTACTAATCAAAATAACATACCTTTTCAAAGTCCTGGCCTCGAACAGATTCATTCTTTTCTTTTGTAATCTGTCTGAGTTCTTTGTCAAGTTCTCTGGCTTCTTCAGGAAGCTGCTTAATAGAATATTATTAGTACTAGAAAGATTTAATGGCCATCTAAAAATAACATGACCTATAAATCCTTTTACAGAACACAATACTATCAATTATAACGATATACAACTATGAAGGTCAAATCACCTGTGCATGGCGAAGGCGTACTCGAGAACCAGCCTCATCAATGAGATCAATAGCTTTGTCAGGAAGGAAACGATCACTGCATGAAATAGAAACAAATAAGATATCTACATATATCTAATAACCATCAGATATCTAGATATCTACACATATATCTAGAAACCTAATATATCTACATACACATCAGCAAACGGTAGAATCAAAGGACAAACATTTATAATATTCCTGATATAGTTGACTAGACAAATATAACTCTATCACCAAAATGTAGTTTGTGAAAAATCACATATCTTCCATATCTCACGAACTATTAAAATGCATATGCAACTAATACATGTGAACACTAGATGTGGAGTACATACCTGATATATTGATACGACAACTTTGCAGCAGCCACCAAAGCCTCATCAGTATAACGAAGCTTGTGATGAATCTCATATCGCTCACGTAAACCTTTCAGTATCTGTATCGTCTCATCAACAGTTGGCTCTGGCACTTGTACTGGTTGGAATCTCCTCTCTAGCGCTGGGTCCTTCTCAATGTGTTTCCTGTATTCATCCAAGGTAGTGGCTCCAATACACTGCAGTAATAGCCATATTAATTTTTCAAGGATAATAACCATATTAAAACATTAGAAAATCCCCATTGCTGGATTTTTTGGTAAGTCAAGAAATAGGCAAGATAGTTATGATATCCAATTTTTCAACAGTTGAATCCAGCAAAATTACCTGCAGTTCACCTCGTGCAAGAGATGGTTTCAGAATATTGGCTGCATCAATTGCACCTTCTGCTGCACCTGCTCCAATCAAAGTATGAACTTCATCTATGAAAAGTATAATCTCATCACTCTGTTTGATTTCCTCCATCAACTTCTTCAATCGCTCTTCAAACTCTCCACGATACTTGGTACCAGCAACAAGTAACCCCATATCTAAAGTAATGACCTGCACGAAATATGTTTGTTTTGTATCAGTAATACTAATTCCCTACTCTAGGCAGAACAAAATTGATAGAGGTTACTACTCCATGCCCCCAACACAACCCGAATAGTTAAGAACCTGTATGTCACATTTCAAGCATCACTCTGAATGCTAAGCATGTAAAACAGACAAAGCTTTAAACAGTATCGCCCAGTAAATTACACCTTTTTACCCTCGATTGTCTCTGGAACATCTCCAGAAGCTATTCGCTGTGCAAGTCCCTCAGCAATAGCTGTTTTCCCTACACCGGGCTCACCAATGAGACAAGGATTATTTTTTGTACGACGTCCCAGTATCTGAGTAACACGTTCTATTTGTGGCTGCCTTCCAACCACTGGATCAAGCTTGCCCTGAATGCAAAGCAATATGTCCATTCTTAGCAAGGGCTTATAACTATTAGTATATAGTAAAACAAAGAACCATGCCAAATTCCAATGCATACCTCCTCTGCCAGTTTTGTCAAATTCGTTCCATATTCCTCAAGAGTTGGCATCTTGTTGCTGCTGCTTCCACCTCCAACTCCAGCACCAACAGCTTCTGTACTTTCTCCAACCATCCGAATTACCTGTTGATTAATTACAAAAGCAAAGAGTACATAAATGACTGATAAAGATGGAATGGAATCTCAATCACCTCCAGGAACCAATATCACTACAGAATTGATTCAGTTGTTTATCAACCAGGTGATGCAACATGTTTTACAAAGTTACCTGTGTACGAATATTGCTGGGGTCAGCTCCAAGATTCTCAAGAACACGAGCTGCAACACCTTCACCCTCCCGCAACAACCCTAAAAGCAAGTGCTCAGATCCTATGTAGTTGTGTCCTGCAATATTCATAAAATAATGTGATTTTAGAGAATTGAAACATTGAAGAATAACACGGGCAAGTTAAAAAGCAGTAAAAACTTGTCCATTACTAAATGCTGTGGCAAAGATAGAGATTGTAAGGCCATAATAACAAACCAAGTTGTCGAGCTTCCTCAAGTGAAAGTTCCAACACACGCTTTGCTCTGGGAGTGAACGGAATCTCCACAGCAACAAACCCACTACCTCTGCCAATGATTTTCTCAACCTCTACACGAGCCTCCTTGAGATTGATTCCCATTGATTTTAGGACCTTTGCTGCAATACCAGTCCCTTCACCAATAAGACCTAAGAGAATCTGCTCTGTACCTACAAAATTGTGTCCAAGGCGCCGTGCTTCCTCTTGAGCAAGCATAATTACCTTGATGGCCTTCTCAGTAAAGCGCTCAAACATAGCTACAACCACCCCTCTATTGCCTTTCCCCACTGGGAGACAAATCGAAGCTGCTACTGTTGCATGAAAGTCTTTTACAGGAGTTCCAACCTTATCTATGCATGTTTCTCGGCGCAATCCAGTGAAACTTTGCATGCTAAAGGATCGTGAATGCACCTTCCCAATCATCTTTGGAATTCCTTTTCCTCTTTTAGAGCTCTGAATTTGACCATGCTTTGTACTGATTATTCTACCAGGAAGAATTGCAGATTGTGCTAGTGCTCCAGCCATTTTACCCAGATAATAAGCCTGCTTAATCTGCTTTATCAGGTAAGGAAATCCTGCAAAACAAACAAAATATCAGAAAGAATGTTAGGCACAACTTATAGACTAGATATAGATTGCTTTTATATGGCATTCAACATTTTGTGTGTGACTATATATATATATATATATAGAGAGAGAGAGAGAGAGAGAGAGATAGAACTGCATATGTAAAAGCATTTCCTTGCTAACCCATCTGATAATGTGCACAGATAACTTCTATTTGTGTCCAAGATTCGCACCTATCCTCTATAACAATGACTTATACATGTAATTAATTTATGCTACCATTAATGACATGATCATACACAGACATACCAAAACAAACTAAAAGAATTATACACACACACATACATACACCTAGACATACTTAAAGAACAATGTGGGCCCATCCTACCAACCAATTGAAGTACTTGCAGAATTTGCACTTACTAACCAAAAGGCCCATATTACAGAACTTAAAGACCCACAAGGCATGCAAAGCACAGAAATCTGCCCAAGGCTACATGTACCGTCTTAAACGTATAATAAATATTTGCATACATTAAGTATTTTATGACATCATTATTTGACACTGGTCCATGCTAGTATCTATTTATCTATAACCATCTATATCTATCTATCTATCCACATGCATACTTTTTGGTAGGTAAATGGAAAGCTTTCTATTAACAAGCTATTCACACAATTACATGAGTATATCTGTATTTACAATTTATTTTGGGCCTATTTTTCTGAGTTTTTTGGCATGTCTGCCAGATACAAAAAGATGAAGTTTGAGAGCCACTTTAAACTGGGGTCTGAATTCCCGTGATTTATTATTCAGCAAAACAGATCTCTTATAACCACTAATATGTATTAGACAGGTCATTTAAACTAGTGTGATAGACAGAAGCCAAAAACAAGTAGGTGCTCCTCCAAGCATATTTGAGATGGCATCATCCCAATGGATACGAAAGGCCCGGTCTAAGTTACCAGGGTACAGATATGGATCTTGATTGGGTTAAGGATCTGCCAGATTTTTTAAAAGCCAGGATCTGGATATGTCAGGGAAATGGCAAGTACAAAAAAATATGAAAATATTTTTGTAATTAAAAAATAATAATTGAATTAAGAATCAAAACCATACAGGAATCACAACAGTTGAAGTATAAGTTATAACGAAATAAGAGAGTTCTCATGCATATTTCTATTATCCATCTGTTACCCCTCATATTGTATGAGGCCTTACATTCATGATTTTCATCACAATCTAGTTCTACTTGTGATTTGCAACACACATGTCAGAGACTTGCAGTATGATATGGATGGGACCTTCAATGGACACAAGGCGTTGTTATTGGTGCATACACTTTCCTCGACACTCGTGACATTGTCGACCACCACCATCGGTGGGTGCTGAGGTGTCTTGAGGAGAGTTGTTCTTCTGCATACTTGCTTGCATATTGTTGCCCCCTAGAGCAAGCCACCATGGTGGGATTGTTTCTGATGGTTTATTATTGGTATAATATGGTTAGATGATGTTCATTTTCTTCCTTGTTGGCATCATTATCGCTTGTTTGGAGGCTTGCACCTGTCGTGTTTGAGAGGTGTTTGAGGGTCCTGCATAGCATTGTTCACACATTTGATTGACCCTTAGCACATTTATGGAGAGGGATACCCATCACCTAAGGATTTCCCCAAGTATTCTTGGTTAAGTATTGCTCCTTGATGTGGTGGATTGTTTACTTGGTATGTTTTGCATGATTGTCTAAGGTTTCACTTGGATTATTGATTCATTATTTTGATTAGTGGACCTTGAGCTTATTTCACCTGATGATTTGAACGCCCATGAAGATATTGGCAATGTAGCATTGATTACTTGGTGGGGTAGATAGCTCCCCTTATTTGGCATCTTTTCACACATTTGGAGGCATGGTGACCTTCCTTGCACATTCTTTGAGGTTGCTCCACTTGTAGACATGATTATAATAGTTATTTGCACATATTTCTATGGATCCTCTTGAGGGATGAGTTGGTTATCCTTGGAGAGTGCACCCCAACCAATTTCTTCTATTTTCGGCATGTATTTGGCATCACTAGATGGAATTTGAGGAGCACCCTGGCTAGTGGAGCTATTATTAGCATGGGGTTGGATTCTCAAGGTGGTTAGCTTCATTATCTTGTGGAGTGCTCCCCTCCCTCATGGTATCTTGGCACATTTATTTATGAAGGCATAATTACTTGACACATTTCTCTAGGGCACATCCTTCAAGTGTTAAAGTTTCTGCTATTATTAGGTTACCTTTCTATTTACTAGATAACAATAGCATAGACAGGATCACTGAGAGAAACACAATCACAAGAGTACACAAGCATTTATCCTGGGAAACCCTCAGGGGGAAGAAAACCCAGCAAAACTTCCTTAATATAGACAACCAATACAATGCCAAGATAATGAACCAAACAACACAGAAATTCCTCTCCAAAGGATGTGCCTCTCTCTCTCTTCTTACTTCTGGCAACTGGTAACTGCAGCTTCCTTCAATACTTGCACACTAGATGAGTGAGTTGAGTGTGTGTCTAAATGAGGCGCTAGCCTCTCTTATTTATACAATTCTGGCACGTGTGGAAGTGTCTCTTCACTGGCAGGGCCAACTTCTTCTTCTGGGTGGTTAAACCACCTTTAATATATTCTGGGGCCGACTTCTTATTTAGCCTATTACAATTAGGGTTTGACAAATCCGCAAAAGGGGATTTGGTCATTTACAATACCCGACATGATCAATCCACAAAAGGGGATTGATCTAATCAATAATAAATATATTTTATCTTTATCCACAAAAGGGAATAAGAATATTCTTTGCAGTTACACAATATTTTAACACTCCCTCTTAACAAGAAGGATATTCTTTATCTTTTGACAGGTCACTCGATGTCAACATCAAATAGGTAGCAGCATCCACTAGATAACATCATCAACTAGGCAACATCATCAACTGGGTAACATCATCAACTGGATAACATCATCAACATCATCAACTGGATAACATCATCAACTAGGTAACATCATTCACTGGATAACTGGAGGCATCCACTTGGTCATCTGGAATCATGATCACTGACTGGCATATCTATAAATCATCGGAAGTTTTGTTCTCTTTATCTTCGCACAGAAGATACTCTTTCTTTCTTTTGTCTTCATGCAGAAGTTACTTCTTTCTTATCTTCACACAGAAGATATTCTATGAGTTTTGCCATTCCTTTTATGTTCTCCCTTCTCTTGTAGTCATCTATCTCACCCATCCACTGGGGAGGACTACTACGATAGCTTCACTCCTAGTCATCCCACATGAACTAGATAAGCTAAGA